>JBAHVQ010000394.1:428961-446691 GCA_036872915.1 Nanipora kamurai | reverse complement strand
GTATGTATGTATGTATGTATGTATGTATGTATGTATGTATGTATGTATGTATGTATGTGTGTGTATGTGTGTGTGTATGTGTGTGTGTATGTGTGTGTGTGTGTGTGTACGTGCGTACGTATGTATGCATGAATTGATGCATACATGCATACAAACAAACATAGCACAGAAGATGTATTTTTATGTGGTCCATTATGAAACCTAAGCTTTTTTACCTCATTGGAAAACGTTTCTTTTCCAGTGTTGCCAAATGTCTAGGAGCCAAAACTGTTTGTGAAGAAGCATATAAATGGACATCTCGTCATCGTATTATTTCATCTGTTGTGCCTGACAAAGACGCAATTACTTCCTGCCTAAAGTTTGCTGGTAAGATTACTTGCTAGTGTCTGTTTGCTTAAAATTTTAGAAGTGTTAAGTTGATGCGTGTGGCCACATTAAGCAGTGTACAACGCCGTGCTCGCACGCTCACAGCACTATTCACGATACTGGCAGCGGGGATCTATTCGATATACATACAAAGGTTACATTCAAATTACTACCCTTGAAGTTGTTAATGAGTTTATTACATACAATATCTTTATTGATGAAACCACTGACGATCACCAGATTCTATAGTTCATCTGGTTTGTAAAGCTGCTTTATAAGATGTAAATTACATGTTTATCACAATGATATCTTCATCGGTCTAATTACAGATGATCATCAGATGTTAGTTCAACCGGCGTGCGGAGCAGCTCTTTCAACTGTTTACTGCAACATTTTACAACATATAAAAGACAAAGGTCAACTTCAAGAACTTACTGATGTCATAGTTGTGGTTTGCGGTGGTAGCGGCGTCTCTCTAGCAAAATTACAAGAATGGAAAAACGAATTTGAAATTAAAGATTAAGATTTTTAGGCTGACGAAATCTATCAGGAATCATAATAGAAATTTTAAATTTTGTATGTAGTATTCTAAATTTTTAATTCTATATGCCATGATTAGTTAACTGAGCTAATGTTACACGCTGCGAGTTTCCATGTAGCTTACGAAAAAATTTATTTCAAGTTGCAGGAAGAATTACGGCGTGTAACACCTCTTAAGCACTTTGTTTTTTAAAACTGCGAGTTGCACGAAATAGTGAAATCAAGCTCTAGTTTTCAAGTGCAACTGTAACAAATTTCAACAAGTTGCATGATTACTTTAGCGTGTAACATCCTTTCCTGCAAATGCAAGAATTTTTTTTCGACACAAATTGCAAGAAGAAGTGCAACGTGTAAAAGTAGCTTTTGAAGCTTTTCGGCTGCCACTGATATGCGATTTGTTTTCGATTTTGCTCAGTGGTTGATTTGATGTTTCAAAAAAAAAAGCCTGATCAAATTTGAGGGCAGACGCCAAACGGAAATATGACTCTACCCGCAAGCATCGGGGGTCGATTGTGCAAAGCCTGGAGCTTGTCCAGAGGATCAATCTTAACGAGTGAAAAGCGTAAAGGTAATGGCTGTGAACAACCGAACCTCGTCAATGTAAGTTACTGGTGGGGTCGGACAATTTTACTCGGAGACCTGTTGTCTGGCAAGAGTTGGTATCAGCAATCAGTGAATATTTAGCTCAAGTCATCGGCGCAATAGTAATCCGAAGATTTCTCCACATCCATTCAAGATCAAGCTAATTACCATTTCAACCATCGGATAAGAAGTTCTGACATGAATTATTCCAGCTTACTTCTTTTCATTCTGCATCACTAACAATTAAAGCTTTGTTTCATCGGAAATATTAGTTGCAAGGTTTCTGCCTGTTGTATTTGGAGGACTGATTTCCTGTATTCTACCAGGTGATTTACGATATATTCTTAGAGTTTTTCTGTTCAACACAAAGGCAACAGTTATGAAGAAACCTTGCAAGGAAGTTAGAATCACGAACAGATACCAATATAATATTGATGGTTCAGCAACATATGCCAGAAGGCCAAACAACCAAGTGAAGCCCATAAGCGTGGACAACTTAATGTAAATTGACAGATTTGATCTTCTGACTCCAGACGCCTGCAGTGCAGCACTATTTTGGCCATGCTTTCTTAGGTAGATAACAGTTCTTATGAATGCCACAATGTTCAATAATAACAATAGTAAAATTGGTAACGTCACAATGTAAATATAAGCATTTTTTTCATTAACCCAACAGGTTCCAGAATCTCCGTAACCGACGTTCATGATCTTTTTCTTGTCTAAGATGAAGCAAATGATGACAAAAATGCCTGGTATGAGCCAAACCAACACGAAGTAAAGAATAAACAACTTTTTCTCATGGGAAATTGATGACTTCGGAGCAGGCAGTTGTCTTGCAAAGACTTGACAAGTGTGGAATGCAATCACACTCATGCTCGCAAAATAACACAATAGGAAGTAGTGCTCAAGGACTGCTGTTGCTGTGCAAACTGACACATTGTTTCTTAAATCACTGGAACTTAGGAGAATCCAAAATAGTTTAAACATTAACAAGCTTGCTGCAAGGTTCATCAAGTTTTTACCCGGAAGGGTTCTTAGCTGGGCGAACAAAATGTAAGTGACCAAGAGAAATATTAGAAACAGAATAGAGATGAGAAAACATACGAAAGTGATCCAACCAAGAACTCTGTCATGTCGCAACGTTTTGTCGCTGTTGGGTGGCTTTGTATACGGTGAAACACATACAGCAACTGAGCCATTGGAAAGTATATCATATTGTCCATAATGATATGTTATTGCTGTTTCATTGTGGTAAATACTTAAGTTTGTCATTATGGTAAATTTCGTGGGTGCTAATTTGGTCCATGTCATATTACAGCCGATAGGAATGTATTTCTCGCAAATTGTAATGTTTCCAAGAGTTGACTGTTGACTGTTTTCCCGGAAATATTGTAATTTTCCGTAAGTGATGTTGGTGCTGTTGATGTAGACTTTGTCTTCATCTAGCAATGTGTATTCGTTTGGTTCGTACAGCTTTCTTCCAACACATGAAAGGGGACGGGAAGTGGTTTTAATAATTGTGTAATTTGAATTTCTTATATTCATTGTAAGAGGCTCTTTGAAGTAAATGAAGTTAAGAAGGTTTGGTTTTAAGGCGTTGTAAGCATTCCTGTTGGTCGATGAAAGTTCCAAACTTTGCTGAGGTGAGAGTATCACTGTTGATGTTACGAGGAAAAGTGAAAGTTGTGGAGCAGCTCTTGGCACACTTTGCACGATGGATGAGATATTGACGTCGAGGATCTGGCTGTCCGAGACATTAAAATATTCAACGAAAGAATTTTTGAAATCTTTTCGAGAAATAACATTATCCTGGGACAGTTTCGGTGGCTCAAGCCAAGCAACAACATAAAAACGATCCTGGTCATTCTGATCAGGGGGGTCCGACCAATTGACTCGACATGCTTGAAGTATATCATCAAAAATCATTCCTTGTTTACCACATTCCTCTTGTTTTAATGAGAACTTGTACTTTTCCATTTTACTGTTCTGAGTATTTCTTCGAAAATCCAAAACAAGTGAAAATGACTGAGGTGTAAACCCCCTGCAAGTACCTCTAAATCTTAGAAAACACAGATGAGGATTTCTTGCCTTCTCGTTTACACAATATCTCCTAGCATGGGATGATTTAGGACTTAACTCATCTTTAACAGGAAAAGTAGCTGCATGAGATAGAAGGAACTGGATCTTCTGCGTGAGGTTGTAGTTTTCTGGCGGTATCACGGTCGTTTCAACGTTAAGAGGCCACTGTTCATAAAAATCAGTTACCTTGTTACATAATGCACAGTGGAGATTACGAAATGTGACGTTGTCCTGGCCAACGAAAGGAAGGAAACGAGTAAGATCTTGGGATGATATCGTAAGTTTTGTCAGAGGAGTTTCACATTTGGTTCGTGTATTATCGTCAGGCCAACCGTCGGCACATCGGGACACCATCCACACACCGTCAGCTACCGCGCAGTATTTTGAATCGTAATAACCAACCTTCTCACAGGTCCAATTATATTTCTTGGTTAAGACATTTGTACGTTTCTGAAAGCCACAGTACTTTCCATAATCAGCACAGCAGTCGTTAAAAACCTCGTAGCAATCCGGGTCACATGAACAGGTTAGTTCAACGCGCGTCCTCCATTCTGTCCTGTTGTAGATACACCTTCCTGAACAGGATCTCTCTGGTTTACAGTTGGGATGTGGAGGAGTAGAAGACAACGTGAATGTCTGGGGAGTCGTGGTCTTTGGTTCATTTCCTGGCTGAATGAAGCTAGCATTTCGTTTAACAATTCGGTGATCTTGAATGAGAGGTTCATAATTACGACTGATGGCGATTGGCGCTTTCACAAGTGAAGTGAACTTCGTGTTGACTCCTAAACCCACAAGCACGTCACCTTTCTTCTTGTTCATCAATCTTATCGGACCACGATTAAGTGATAATCGAAGCTCTTCTCTTTCAACACCCAGTCTTTTCGTTGCCTTAATGATCGTACCAAGTGACAACAGAAAACAAAATTCGTTTGAAAGCAGCACTACTTGAATCCAAAGTACTCGCATTTTCACATCAGTGATGGCAAGCAAAATAAAACGTTACCTACACAGAAGACAACGTTATAATCATTACACTCCAAATATCCTCAACCGCATGACGCTTTAAATATTTTCATCGACTGCGGGGGCTAAATCTATGACAACTCACACTAGTGAACACGTCATTGCACAAGAAGTGTTTATGACAACGAAATAGATAAAACGGAAACATTACAAGACAAGAATTTATTATTTACCCTATTAAGTTACAATTGTGTAAAGTTAATACCAACAGATCATAATTTATAGGGTAGCGGCTTCTTGAAATAACCAAATAGCTAAAAATCCCAAGAAGCCACGGAAACACCTTGATGAAGTCGACTGGTATGAACACAATTCTTCGATATTATCTAGAAAGTCCCTGTTCAAATTAAAAAGAAGACGGGACAAAAACAGAAGTTATAACCTATCCACTTTATATCAAAGCGCAATTATTACTTCATTTCATGGCATGATCAAACCGAATGACAACTGTCCTGTCCGAGGACTTTTCCCTAGAGTTAAATACTAAAGTCTCCGAAGGACAATGAGGACCTCTACGGATAGGAAGGAGTTAATCAATAGTCATGGTGCATTTCAGAATGTTTCCAGGGTAAATGAGGATATGAATTAACCAATATTTGAGCGCATTACTGGTCCGAGCAGTGCCCGTCCTTGACAAAAGTACCACAGATTGTCAGGCTCCCAGTCCAAGATGAGTTCCTTTATTACACCTAAGCTTGTAAATTCATTAATTAAACGACAAACAACGAAGTTCTTTCGCGTCCACCACCACCTCGCTTAGTTTTCTTTTACTCCATCAACTATCAGAACTGATGGGTAGGTGTGACCTGGGATGTGGTCAGATCAGGGATCAGGAACAACGCTAGCCTTTTAACTGATCATGCTTCAAGCATCGATCCTGACGATAAACAGACACCGATATTACCAACCATTCAAACGGTAGATAAATAATCGACATAGACTTTAATCGGAGTATTTATCAGCAGGAGCCAAGCTTAATGGCGACGAGGCGCCGCATTAAGCTTCATGAATGATCTTAGAATTCTCTATTAGACGACTGAAGTTTGATTAAATGATTTTTCTCATATTCTCAGGACTTATCAGCCATTAATATGTTCTTTTTTCCATTTTTCTTGACGTAGAATTAAATGTCGAAAGTTTTAAATCAAAACACTTATTAGCATGCTATTTGCTATGTCTTCATTAAGACGCTATCGTTCGATCTATCCATTTGGACACCAACAGAAAATATTTAACGACATAGAACTCTTGTCTTTAGATGTAAAACAGCATTCTTGTCTTCTGATATCGAAAACGCGTTTGTGATGGTTACCATTTTACTGTTTACAAACGTCTTGCGACCCCCTGGTATGCAAGAATGGCGTCATACCAGTGTGTGGATTCTTAAATGATACGGTCTGGAAAGGTCCCTTCAAACGAGCTGGCAAATTCCAAAGGTGTTTTCCAATTCATACTTTCACACGGAAAACGTCCACCGATACAAAGATGATACTTCAACCACACTTGTGGAAGTTGATTGTTCTGGTTAGTGTAGTCTTGAGGAAGACTGTTGGTGGAGGTGACTGACGTTTCGACGGCCTTAGGGGCGGTCATCTTCAGAGTCAAGTAAAGAGTGGAAAGTCTGATTCGCCTATATTTGTATCTGGTTCGTCCGTCATGAAGGTGGGTGGTTGATTGTGAAAAGTTTGAGGGCGTGGGGCTGTTGGGGGTTAGTTATCACTTTATCTCTCGAAGTGTTAAGTCTTTTGATGGTTTGCAAGCAATCCTTTGAAATTCAAAAGACAAGGATACGGGGGCCATGTTGGTGCCATATACAATAGAAGTTAATGAGATTCTTTTGTCAAAGTTCCGCCAACATGGCCGCCATGACGTGCGAACCATCAATTGATCGTTCGCTCGTTTGGTCCTGTAAGTGTTGCACAAAGTAGAACCAAGTTCTTCACAGAAGTCTAACATTTAATAAAATAATTTGTACTTCAAAAGCGCTTACGAGAAATCAAGTAAAATTAGCTTATTTTTACCTATCCCGTGGATTGAAAACTTATCTACCATGTCCTGGCTATTTTTTATCCGATGTAACTCAGTCTAACTGCTTGATAAAATCTGAGTTGGACATTATTCCATGATTAAATGTAGAGCAATAGTTCCTCGTTTTTCGCTGTTACTAGAGCTCTACAAGGAAATATCATCTGTTTAAGTCTGTTAAAATCAGGTTATTTCTAGGAAAATTACTCCAATTGATCGTTCCAGCTGGATGAGACTGAAGAGGGCTCGCGGGTTAGCTTCTTTCTAAGAACAGAAGCTTGTTTTCTCGGACTTGCTTGACGTACGAACAAATCACATGCGGGAACGCGACTCACATGCCAATCGGCAGGAAAACTGGCTTTTCAAAAAATATCCGGACACATTGACCAGTCTTGCTTCTCCTTAGCTTCCCAATAACCTCCTTTATAAACATGAATTTCCATGTTTGATAGTTCATCTAAAACCTTCTCAAACCACACTGGTTTATACTCCTCGTACAAACGACCTTCCCTGTTTGCCAGCTCCGACTCAGTCTCCCGTTTTCGTCGCTTAGCTCGCTGTTTCTCCTCCAGTCTCCCTTTGGACGTGTTCGCCTCATCCCACTTGCCCAGCTCCATAAGTCTCTGGTCAGGTCGGAAGCGAGAGTCCGTAATTGCGACCATATCGTCCGGTTCGTTCAGTGCCATTGCAAAATCCGTGAAATTATACTGTTTTTCACGATCATCGCTGAAAAATTTAAACATGATGATAAAATACATCTTACGTGTTGTAGCCTTCTGATCACCGATGAGATCCTCAAGCCATTGAGCAACTCAAAGGTCAGACCATTTCACCGGCGATCAGAACAGGGCAGGAACTAACTCTTAAGCATTAAAAATCGGTCTTCATTAAGGTACTGGAAATTACTCACGAGAAGGTATTCATCTTCCACAGAGTTACCGGCGTTTTCGTTTGGGCTATCTGTTTACTCTGTCCACCTTCGACTTTTTTGTGGTAAACAACCATGGCACAATCAATCTTTGAGTCCCAGGTCCCCGAGAGAACATATCGTGTAACCTTTGTGTTGTCCATCACATAACCGGTTACCTGCAGGAGAAACATTGGTTAGGGCAATATATGAAAAGATCTAAATATAATTCTGAAATAAGACATCAAGTTCCCAATTTTGCCCTCACTGGTTAGTTGGGACAGAAATTATAGACTAATTTTTGAAACACCATGTTTGTGTCCAAGAAAGTCAAGTTTTCCTTTCACTAAGTTTAATTTTAAAACTCGCAGTTCCCATGATATTATTGCAAGGCTTAAAATTTAACAAACCAGTACTCGTATCACCACAAAGCAGCAAAAAACTGAAGCTCTTCTAGCAGTCAAGATCTCATACATTTGCCACTCCTCTCAGTAGTTCTTAATAACAAATTCAACATAACTAGTCGGTAAAAAGTCTGTTTACCTTTCTTGGTGTTTCTCTGGAGAAGTATGTGTACGCACTATACTTTAGATGACACGTGTCTCCAGTAGTGTGGTTAACAATATCCATTTCACCTGACTAAAATGAGACATACAATTAGCGTTCATCAAGATCATACCCTCAGAAAATGTTTCACAGCCCAGCACAGAGATGCAACCCGTAATCGACAGATGATCGGTGAAATCTCTAACCACTGAGCTGCCCGGACGTAGGTAGAGAACGAAGGTTGGAAAGTATGCTGGTTTGATAGTTGGACACATGTGCTGCCTTAACCCCTTTGCTTTTTTATCAAATTTTTCAACATCAAAATTTTCCTATAATTTTTTACTAAAATCTTTGAGATAACTTCCAAAATCTTTTACATGTATTTTAGTTAAACTTTCATATTTTCAACCAATCTCAAAACTTTCGAAATACTCCGAAAATCGTCAAAAACCATGGGTTAACCCCTTTGCTTTTTTATCAAATTTTTCAACTCAAAATTTTGCCGCAATTTTTTACGAAAAGCTTTGAAATAGCTTCCAAAATCTTTTATTTTAGCTAAACTTTCAAATTTTCAACTAATCTCAAAACTTTACAAATACTCCAAAATTCGTCAAAAACCATGGGTTAACCCCTTTGCTTTTTTTATCAAATTTTTCAACTCAAAATTTTCCTATAATTTTTTACTAAAATCTTTGAAATAGCTTCCAAAATCTTTTATTATAGTTAAACTTTCATAATTTCAACCAATCTCAAAACTTTCGAAATACTCCGAAAATCGTCAAAAATCATGGGTTAACCACTTTGCTTTTTTATCAAATTTTTCAACATCAAAATTCTGTCACAACAAAGTTGGACGGCAGGCAAAAATTTAAAAACAGCGCCCCCAAATTCTTAAAGAAACTTTCAGCGGCTGTTTAAAGAAAGGCACGTAGTCTACGTCATGTAATACATACAAAATAGTTTTCATTGGATGAAAAGAATTGCTTTTATACGTAGTTTTTCAACCCAAAACAACCGTTGCTAAGGAAAAAAATAGCCATGCGTTCAGGAATTTGCTATATTTTTGTGGTTTATAGCATTTTTTCGGCAGTAAAAAGTTTATGAGGTGATTAAGGATAATTGAAAGTATATAAATCCACCTTTTTTGAAAATTCAAAAATTACAAAATTAAAGTCAAAATTTTGGTAGTGGACCACCTTAAGCCCTGTTTACAATACATCTTTTGAGCCCGGCACGCCGATGTAATGGTACCCAGATCTACATCTCAGAAAGTGCTCCGCACGCTTATGTTTTCATGCACGGGTACCCAAATTTTAGCCGGTTTAAATTTCTTGTAATTATTTTTGTTTCCCATGAACCACTGCTTGGTTGACCAAACGTATATCTCGCTCCAACCATCAAGAACCGGCGGCTAATTTACACCACTTCACTCTACCCAAAGCTTATCTACTCACCTGATCAACCCAAAGCTTTCCAACGATAATATTTCGCACAGTGGTCGTAACCTTCCGCCACGTATAATGACTTCCTGACCGACTAAACGTCAAATGTGCCACACCCAACGGAACAATTTGCAGGTAGTTTCCCCGGAATTTACTGTTGGCTGTAAACTCTTGCCAGTATGTCCACTCGTTATGCTCGATATGAAAACACGAGGACGGGGGGTGGTGACTAACCTAGAATAACAAGGAATGGCTCAAGTTAAAAATAATTTAAGATAATGAATCAATATATGATAAAGAAAGAAACGACCAAACTCATGTGAGGTTTTCAAATGAAGTTCTTTCGAAACTTTTCAGAGATAGCACCTTTCTTGGGATTATATTCCTTTGTAAATAAATTACATCAATCACTAGCTATCTTAAAATATTAACAGATAAAATGGCTGGAACAAAAAGGATTTCCCACAATCTAAATAACTTTAAATTTTAATCCCAGCCTTTTTATTTGTATGTATTTCAATTACCAGGGAGCACAGTGTCAATGACATTAGCATTCGGATCTCAAAAGTTACGAACTCGGGGTTTTCATTGATGAAGCTATTAACCAAGAACCAGAACAATACATATGGTAGTCAGATGGACCTTGGATTTGTGCAGTCCTTTGATCTGAACATGACGTCATCAATGAATCAGTCAATCAATCGATCGATCAATCAATCTACTATTCAACTAATCAATCAATCTATTGTTTAATCATTCATTTATACACGCTTAACAACTAGGATAATAAGACTTGAAGGTTCTCATGTTGACTCACTGGACCAAGTGCTGTATCCTACAAGGGTATTACAAAACGCAATATTAGTGGACATTACTTGCTCAGCCAAACACCTCCATCCTTCTTCCTCACTTCTATCCAGTTCAAAGGTCTCTCCAAGCAGTGGATTAAACGGTTTCGCAATTCTAAAACTGGTCGTGGCATAAGAAGAAATCGTAAAAGCGGCCACAAAGCACATTTCCTCCACGCTAGTCTTGGCCGCTGCTGCTTTGTCTAATAAATCAGCGTACTCCATCTCTTCTGTAAGTCGCTGCAACATGGACAGCGGTTCGTTGAAATTCACCTGCAACAAGGGTCAGTAATTAGTAGAAACCCACTAGTGGTCTCATGGCAATTCTGTAATCTGATTTGCCTAGGGTGTGCACCATATCCAATCGTTGGCAGATATCGATATCTCATTAAAATTCTTAAAGAAAAATACAAGGGAAATCACTACCGAGACGTGGTTTGGATATCTGAGCAAGAAATTACATAAATTAAATCAACTTTCACCTCGATCTTCTCTTCAAATACGGATTCTTTTGAAATGCAACATCATACACTCGAAACTTGTGTTTCATCAGATATCCAAACACCTCTAAGTTTGTAAAAACTTCGGCTACCGCCTCGGTTTTCAACAAATTTCTCGGTGTTTGGATATCCTGATGAAATACTCTTGCTTCTGTGTGATATATTAATTGAAAAGCGAACTGTATAGCTGTCACTGCTGTACTGGTATGAAACGTCTTGCTTCAAACAAACCGTTACAAAATAAACTTACAACAAAATATGGAAAATTTACTTTTGGTTGACAGTGTTTTAGTAGACATCAGACTTACAGGCATCGGTATTTTTGACAAGTCCTTGCCAATACAATTCTTTAAAATATTCCACAGGTTCAAGCTTTGATTCGGCTTCGGCGGAATGGTTGTTCGGTGTGATTTTCTTATCGAAGGTTTATCTCTCCAGCTGTCTGGTGACTAAATAAAGTCAGAAAATAAATAAGAAATAGTGATATCTTTACGCTTAAAACCTCCTTCATCACTGAACGAGGTTTTCTTCTCCGATGATTCTGCATTACAGCCCAAACAACGCAAATCCTGATCTCGGCGCGGTACATTCGAGTTAACGATTCAGCTGGTAATAACCAGAAGATGTTGAGCTCAAATCCAACTCGAGTTAACTCAGTTTGATTTGTTGACATTTGCCGAGTATGTTAATCGTGAAATTTAGTCTTTCTTTAAAATCTTTGCTCACGTTTGATATGTTTTGGCTTGTATGTCTTGGGACCCAATTCGACAATTTTTTACTATATTGATCGTATTTTCAAATTTCGTGGTCTATGCCGTTGACTTTTTGCTTTAGTCTGCTGGAACAGTGGGTGAGGTAAACTGGCTTGGCGATTCAAGTTTTTGGTTGGTCTCAATGAACCAAGTCAAGGTCAATTTCGACCCTTGATATTATATCTATTTATGGTAGATATCTGACTATTCGGTACGTGTACATTTGTTTTATATCCGTCACATCTGTCAGGATGAGAAAAGTCACAGCAAAAATATCCACTGTAAACTGGCCTTTATAATCACGGCATTGAGTATTGCATAATAACAAATTATATATAATAACAAAACTACAGTGAGCGTCCGTTCACTTTCACCTTCGAGCTGAAAGATAACAGGCATTCACGATACTGAACTAAAAGTTATTTGCAATTTTTTGTAAAATGTCTCATAGCTTATCTAGTAGTTCCTCCTCTCCGAAATTTAACGAAAGTTTAAATAGTGCTGCCTTAACAATGGAGAATTATTGAAGAAAATAGTCATATTGAAGATGTATAAAGTAGAACGGCTTCCCGGGACTTCGCCACTTCTCAAGAACGCTTTCAAGAAAACTTACCATTTTACTTTAATTTTTTCATCTTCTTCATCAAAATAGGTAAAAATTGTTTCGTTTCTCTCATGAATAGTTTGGCAAAGAAATCTTTGTATCACAACGAGTGGAGCAAGCTCGGCTCGTTAATGACGCCAGCTTAGTAAGATGGATTTTTAAAGTCAAATGTCAAACAAATATACATGAAACCTCAGAGCAGTCGATAAAATGAATAAAGAATATGTCCAACTACTGACTTGGATCACCGCAAAAACCAAGAAACCTTAATTATTGAACAACCAAGCGCATCCCAACAGCTGTACCCCGCAAGTTGATCTTCAGTTTTTTTTCATTAAGATTTTCTTTTTATTTATACCTCCACACTATTGTTTATCAGGAGAACATACTAAATGCTCTGGACTTTCTGACGCCGAACTCAAAAATAAAGGCCTCCCCTGTTTGTGGGTCACCAAGTATTACTTTTTTCACAGATTACTCAATACATTAAAATATCAATGAATCTTCCCCCGTTTTTAACCATTTGATCTTGTAAATAATCATGCAATTAATCATTTTTATAGCCCTAACATTTTTATTATTATTATATTAATATAAATTACATTCCTAAGGTCTTGTTCGGTAAAAGCACAAGTTGATAAGTGTAAACAATGATATAAAAGTAGAGTTCTGCGTCAGCAATATTGAACGGCTTGTAGATAATCAAAAGGTTTGGGAAACTGCCGGAACTTACGAATGGTTGAACTAATCGATTTTTTTTTCCACTTCGACAAAAGGCCTTCGCTCGAAACGTCAGTTTAACCATTCTTAAGTTCCGGCAGTTTCTCAAACTTTTTGATTATCTGATAACAGTGTAATTGTGTTACCACCATGCCATTTCTTCCTGCCTGATTTCTTAGCCCTTAGTTATCCAAACGCACACTGCTTTAAGTTTTAAATTTTAACTAATATTGTGGAGTTCGGATCTTCAAAATTTGCAATTGCTTAAAGAAATAGGTAGTGTTTGAACAAAGTCATGCGACAAATAGGAATCTATGGACCAAATCTCTTTCAAAAGCTAGTTCTCGATGTTTACTAGAATAAACCAGTGAGTACTCCTTGCAATGCTGTTTATGCCAAGTTTTACATGAAATAATGAAGGCTGATCAGAATTAAAGTACATTTTTTTTTTGGTTACCATGTTGGATGACAAATCTGTAACTCCAACGTGGCGAGCAAAAGCAAAACGTACTTTTTTTGGTTTACAATGAAATAAAAGTAGAACGACGCGTAGAAGACCAAGGGTCTTTATCAGAGACGTCAGTATATCCCTTGACGTTTTCGACGTTTCCCTGAGCCTTCTGGCTCTTTAGATGCATTTTTACTTCGCTAAATAGTGATCATTCCAGTAGTGAAGAACATTACTGAGTCTCTACCTGCTTCTAGAGATCTGAGTAGTATATCAGCTTCAAAACTGCCCATAGACAAAGAAACCCACTTCGACCATATAACTACCCACAAATTAGACCCTTTTCTCAAAGCCAACGTGAATTTTTAGATTAATATACATGAAAAAAATTTCTTGATACTCACTGGTTAAGAGCAATGCAGTTTTAAGGAAATACAGTGCAGAAAAAATTTCTCGTGTAATTTGGAAAACATACACTCGTGAGTTTTTCAAAGACCTCAAATAGCACTCGTCCTTTGGACTTGTGCTATTTTGACAGTCTTTGAAAAACTCAATCGTGAATGTTTTTTTCCAAATTGCACTCGAAACCATGCTATTACCTTTACTAAAACTTCAGAATTTTGCCGACAAGTAAAGGTCAGAATTTCACTGTAAGCGATTTTTGTGTTTATGATTTCGTATGTATCATTTTAAAGGGAGCCTGTGGTCACGTGACTGGTTGGTGCACGTGGTCTAGGCTCCTTTTAACGGTGGTCATTTCCGTTTCACCGTGTATCAATTCCGATGAGGCAACGGTAAATATCGCCTCTTTGACCTTCGATAACTTTTGCTTCACCGTCAAGATTTTCGTTAAACGTGTGATTATTTTTGTTTCACGGTCGGCTGTTGACCGATAATTAACAGTTTTTCTACGACATAACACCCAGGTTAACTCAGGTAACCTTGGAAGCAATTAAGCACGTTAATTGACAGACATACTCACAAAGAATTTATAAAGGAAACAACTAGGACGTTTTAATGGGAAAAAGACCTACCTGAGTCCCTCCAAGTATTCCTAAAGCTGAGCTGACAGACAATGACAAAGTGGCCAGATCACCTGCTGAGGCACTATGATGTGGTCGAAAGTCTGTGGCAGGTGTCTTGGAACTTGAACCACCATAATCAGACGAAGATCTCTTGTGAGACAAAACTTTATCTTTTTTCTCAGAGACGAGGCTCGTCTCTGAACTGCTGTTGGAAAACGACTGCTGGGTTTCCAGCTCTACAACCTCGGAAAAGTCTTCAGGTTCTTCTGCGATGGCATCGTAGAACTCCGTCTCATCATCGCTTGACTCGATTATACTTTCACCAGATTGTTTAGTGGTTACAGGAGGCCGTTGGTGTTTCTCTGCTGGTTTGTGTTTCGGGACAACTCTCTCTCTGCATGCTTCTTCTAAGAAGTTATGTTGCTTAGCAAGGTCTTCCACAGTTTGTTCCAAGCGGATCCTCTGGGCACGCTCGTGGTCTAGGGTTTTCTGGAAATTCTTTTCCTGTCGTTGGGCTAATTCCAAGAACTCCCCACATGCCTGAAGAACAAGATCAAGAACAAGTAATACTCAGTTGAAACCTCTGGTCGCTTCTTTGCTATCCCATTTAACTGTACATTTCATTGTTTACAGTATCCAGGTAATAGTAAAGGTATGTAGGAAGTAAAAAGGTTGGTAGACTGCAGACTTATAGTATACTGTATTAAAAAATCTGACGTTTTGAGCAAAGAATGGGTTAATGAGATGCAAAAGTGGCCTGCCCTCGCTCCAACAAAAAGCAACAATTGTCTTGCACTCCTCGAAGTAAATTTCTTCTCTTTTTGGTAAAAAAATGGAGACCTGCTCACCCAAATGTTAAAGTAGAATGCAAGCCTTGTATTAGTCATTATGGGATGGTAGCCATAAACCAGTACATAACTGGAAGATTAGAGTAACACTTCAAAACTGAATCAGAATACAATTTTAAAATCATGTGTAAGTAAAACTTTTTCAAACCTGGTATCTCTGCTCCCCCTTAAAAGACCCCAAAAAACACCATCTACATTCAAATTGACTTCATCAAAAGCACATAATTTCATAATTACAGTGTTAACTTACACTGATCATAGCACTGGATGTGATCCTAAATAATGTTGCTTTCTCATTGACAATTTTCAGTCTCTTAGCTAATTCTTCTTCATTATCTCTAAATTCACTCAGATCTTGCAGTTCGCTGATGGCTTTCTGTAGGGAGGTACCATGCTTGCCAACAAGATCATTACAGGTCTGTAAGTCATCAACTTTAGTCGACAATGGTTTGGTGCAATTATCATTTTTCTCTGCTTCTTCATCCTCATCATCTAGAAATGGAGATTATTTAGCTGAACATCCAATGTCGGAATATATTAAATCTAGTATGCTTAAAAATATATTTACTGATGATTGATGAATGATTAGTGATTTGGTTTTACAATCCCTTTAAGAAATTAGAATTTCATTGTTATGTAGAATAAAATTCAGTGAACAATCTTTGTATAATCAGAATTTTGTCCCCAACGTTCTCTTTTATAAAGTGCATTAATAATAGTACAATATATCACCTACTTTACAATTTTTTTTAACTGTTCTGTATCACAATATGTTCTTAATAAATGCATATTAATTTTTTTAAGTCAAAAGATTCTCTAACTGTACTTAAATTCCAGTATGGTTACTGAAGAAATATTTCCAGCACTTAAAGAGGAATGATATCTAATAAAATTCAACTATGTGAACTCACGGTAAAAGCTTTGGTTATTTCAATGCTGTATAAATCACAAAAATAACCTTGACCACCCATGATATCAATCATACACATGGCTCATCTCCAGAGCTTGATTTATCAAACTTTTTTGTTTTCTCTTTCATCAGGAAACTTGCCTTGCTGATTCTTTTTCAAAGATTTTAATCATTACTGGCCTACGTTTCACCAAATTACATTGCAAAGATCTGTACCATTCTACAATAAAGTACATGTGCAATAAATTAAACCATTTAAAACATGCACAATAAAAAACCTTATATTCCCTTCCGAGTTTTGTGAGTGAATACGGAAGAGCAGGGCCAAACAGAGCCTTGATATGAACATAAAAATTTGCATGAATTATCTGCTCATTTCAGGGGGCTTCAAAGGGGCTCTAAGGAAGTCCCAAAAGTTTGGGAGGAAAAGTAAAACAAAAACACATGGTGTAGGTTGTCTTTCAGCTGTGTTGATATTAGCAAAGAGAACTACCGTAATTTCCAACGAGGCAAAATCACTGCTGTAAAAAGTTATCTGACTAACCTAAGTGGAAATCAAACTCAAGGTCTCTGGCTAAATGTTCAAGTGAATTTTGACCACTGAGCTATTTGGACATCCAGCTAGAAGCCACATGTGTCACAGCTAATTTTGCCCTAATGGCAAATGACAAAAGAAAAATTTGTGCAAATCCTTCTAACAGTGTTTTAAATAATGAACAAACTAAAAAATGTGACTTGACAACTTTATTCCGGTTTTCATAATTTCCATCACTGTAAAATAAAGGCAATATTATCAGCTGCCATATGTGAGATTTTTTACCATGCAAGGATGGGTGGCTAATCAGAAAGTAAGAAAAGCAGACCAGGGGCTGCAACTACGAAAGTGTCTGGAAACTGCCAAGAACTGACATTTTGAGTAAAGGTCATTTGTGAGAGTGAAACTTGCTGACAAGGGGTCTTTGCTTGAAATGTCAGTTCTACAAGGGCCTCCACTCCAAATGTCAGTTCTATCAACTTAAATTTTAGACAATTTACTAACCCTTTTCCTTATACATGTTGTTCTTCTTGGCTGTGAATTATCAACCCCTGGACACTTGGTACAAAACAATGTTCTGTCTCAAGACTACTGTACGTGATCTTCTAAGGTTTTTTTTTGCACTCCTAGGTTCAAACCATTTCCATTATACCATGGTAATTTTTATCAGTATTTCATTTAAATGGCTACAGTTAATTTTTAAATATGGGAGGGATTATCCTCAGGTTCATCGATAAAGAATACAGTTGACAAGGACTGTAGGGTTCGATTACCATGTAATTGTTAAAAAAAATTACTTTTTTTAAGGTAAGTTCCATAGTAAAGAAATTAAAATCTTAAATACATAAAAATACTTCGGCTGTTTTTTAATTACACTCGGTAATATAGCACTGCTTCACTCACCTGACTCTAACATTTTTATAGCCTTTGCTTTAACTAGCTCAAGTGCAGTGACCCATTTCTGTCTTTCCACTTCCGAAGATGCTCTTAAATGAAAGAAATGCGTGCTGCCATTTGATACAACGAAACT
>JBAHVQ010000394.1:415341-427918 GCA_036872915.1 Nanipora kamurai | reverse complement strand
CTTAGAGAACCACTGATGACGTTATCTATTAACGAGGTGCAAATAGGCATCCGGTAATAAACCACCATCATCGCGATGATGGTTTATTAATATTGGCGAAAAAGACGTGGAATTACAGATTTCAGCGAATTAAATTCTTTAATTGTGCATTCAAATATGTCATTTTTTTAGTTCTCAGTTGTGCCAGTTTTCAGTTGGCGGGGGCATACGTGGGGGCAGAAGATTTATTTAGGGTGGTATATGCCCTCCACGTCCCCCAGTGGACACGCCACTGCATATAAAAATGTCTTCTTCGACCTTCACCGAGGAAAGAGTCTTTATAGGAAAGCAGGAGTTTCTCACTGTGAATTGAAGTTTATTCTTCAACACAGAAAGAAGGAAAAACGGCAACTGTACTAGAAAAGAAGGCACCTATCCTCTGATTCAAACCAATAGATTCTAAATTCTGATTCTAGTCGGTTACTTCTGGCAAGGACATCGGCTGTTTCGGGCAGTTCTGGTTTCGGTGCAGCCCAAAAGGACTGGGGCGATACACTGTGACATGGATCCCTAGGTCAAGCATTGGAGTCTTAAAGCCCCAAGAAACTTGCAGGTCAAGAATTAGTCCTCCTGCATAAGCAACTAAGGTGAAAGACCGAATTTGTCACGAGAACCATTAGAGCAAAGGTTGCACTGAGGACCTGGTCAGTTTGGCTTTTGGAGGTCTTGGATGTGATAGGACAGATTAGGTAGAGATTGCTGAATAGTCGGATGGTTTGTTGTTGGTAAACTGTTGAGCAGGAAAGTTGTACAACCTGTTGGTTTAGCAATTGAATGGGAAAGCAGGACAATCTGCTGGTTTATTGAGGGTAAATGCATGTTATGAACAAAATATAAATAGCTAGCAATTGGAAAACTTACATCTAAAATCGGCGAAGATTGTGAAGTGCTTGTTTTCGGACCTCGGACAAGGCTTGAAAGCGTCTTTTTCGCTTCGGTGGCATTGACCTTTCGAGTTTTTACTGTTTCCTTTTTGTTTATTGGTTGTTTTTGTAATTTGCGATTCAGAAACCTCTTTCTTGTTGCGGGAGATGGAGGAGTTAAGAGCTCAACTGATTCTTGATTAGTTTTAAGTTCTTCTTCTAACTCTTTATGCTGTTCAAGAGTCAAAAGTTTTTTAATTTTATCATTTTCAATTCTTTGCATTCGTTGGGTTTCTAGAAAGCGATCGTTAGCCATTTCCCAGGTGTCTTTGAGAGCTACGTGTTCTTCCTTTTCTTGCTCCAGCAGCCTGCACACTAAAAAGACAATTGACATTGGAGAAACGTTTCTCAGTAAGAGAAGGAATCATCTAGAGTGGCCGATGTTCTGCAGCATGTGGTAGCTTGGTTATGTAGGTCGAAACTGCGCATGTCAACTACGAACTAGTACAAACAGTAACCTTCGCTCTTCCATCTGAGTCCATGGAGCTCAATGTATAGAGCATCTCACCGGCGGTCAGGTTACTGGTTCGATTTCCGTCAGGAGATCAGATAACTTTTCTGAGTTAACAAGCTTGACGAGCATGCGCAAGAGAAGGAATGTTCCACTTTATGTGTGTGGGAGTAGGGCAGTGGGGTAGGATGTAACTGATAAAAATAAATTCCCAGAGAAGAAGAAAGGAGCAGTAGGGAAGGAAAAGGGGAGGTTTGGGAATTCTAACTCTCCATTGCTACCAAAAACGGCAGAAGCACCAGAGACACGTAAAAAACATAAACATGATATTTGACACTATAACTGCCATGAAGAGGAATTTCTGGCAATGGAGTAACGGAGTAATGGTATAATCAGTCTAAGTTAGATAACGCAGAGAAACTTTTCAAGTAAACTTTAGCTCAACGATATCCTACCATTATGCAGTTCTCTTCTGAGTTTATCAGCATCTTCTTGTAACACACCTGGAAGTAAATTTCATAGTGAAATTAATGCTGTAGAAGCAAAATCTTAGAGTAAATATCAGTAACCAGCACAAAACACAGAATAAAATCATATTGAGTTAAAAATAAGTTTTATTAAATAAACTAACGAGTAACGTTTCGTCACGTCTCGCACATCACCAAAGTGTGGATAGAATGACAGTTGACAATGAAGTCTTAGAAAATCTTGCTGATCAAACGGTGAAATGCCATGGACTTAGAAAAACTCCGAGCTGCCTTCTGAACTGTTTGAATCCCGTCAGGAGCTCGGAATTTTTCGAATCCATGGCGTTTCATAGTTTGATTTCAAGATTTTCTGAGATTTTAACAGTGTCAATCTACAATCTCAAAATAAAAAAAAAGAACTTTACAGTGAATAAATAGAATTATATCAAAGTCCGCAATAAACTCTTGCAAGGAGAACATACCAATTATTTACAAACCTTTCTGGGTATTTAATACTGCCACAAACATCTCCAGGTCAGTTCTGGCTGATCTTTCTGCTTCTAAGTACTGTGTCAGTTCTTTTACCTGTGACAAAATTGGTTTTACCAGTTTTTTTCCATCTTAAAAATAAATGTCTGGAAAAACCATACCATAATGTAGAAATAATGTTGGGTTGTCTGTGTGATAAAAATGTGAATTATGACCTGTCTGAGTCATGCTGTGCCATAATTACAGTACAGACTGCTCAAAACCATTTTACTGACTGGAGTTGATTGTTTGCCTTATTTTACAACCTGAATTTGTATGGCAAAACTTGAAAAAAGTAAAAGGCAAAAAAACAAAAAGAGACAATTACCTTTTCCTCCATTTCTTCTACACTTGACCCTGTAATGCTATTTGGTAACTTTTCTATAGTTTGATCATTTTGTGATTTCACAATGCTCCAAGATACTGACTCAGACTGCAACAAAAAGGAAGATAACATTATCACTCAAACATTATTTGGCACTACCATGACTTGCCCAGGGGCGAATCCAAACTCAACCATAAATTTCTGAGAATGATACAAAAATGGGATGCAGCATAGGCAGTATAAAACAGCACAAAAAGTTGAAAGGTTAGTAGACTGCCTAATTTATAATAAAGAATTCTAACATTTTGAACTATGGCCCTTTGTCAGAGGGTGAAATCAACTCTGACAAACTCTGATGAAGGGCCATAGCTTGAAATATTAGAATTCTTTATCATAAATTTGGCAGTACCAACCTTTCAATTTTTTGTGCCATAAACTTCTGAGTATTGTGCAAATTACTGACCTTTACTTGTTTTTTTTCCTTGGCCTCAAAAGCATTTATTTTCTCATTTGCATTCCTGAGTTTTGCTTTTAATGCTGCAATTTCCTGTTTAAAGTATAAAATTACAATGTTTATCTGCCAGGTTTCCTAGCATACAGTACCTTAAAAACCATTTTGAACTTGATGACAAGTTATGCACTATTACCTCTTCAAGTGGCATGACAATAGCCCTCAAAGTTTCTGCATGTTCTTGAGCCTATATAAAAAACAAAATGTTTGCAAGACCTGTGTATGTAGAAACAATTAAGGCTGAACACAAATTTGGTTCATGTGGGAACTTGGTAAATATCAGATGACCAGAGAAAAATGATTTCTGAGATAACGGGCTTGATGAATGTTCACTAGTCACCTGTGTACATTGATATGAATGAATAATAATGGAGCTGTACAAAGAATCAAGCACTCAGTAATGTGAGTTTTGCTACCGGCTATCTTTGCATCATTATTTCATTGATTATTCATGAATTTTAGATAAATTTAAAAAAGATTTTTGGTTTTCCTGTAAAGCTATATTCTTACTTAAGAAATGCCAATTGAAATACATAAATATATGGTACCACTGTTTGTCTGTTAGTCTGTCTGCTTGTTAGTCTCTTTGTACATTTGCCAGCTTGCTTGTCAGCTATACAGTATATTTCTGATTAATAGTAAAGCATCAAGATGACCAAAAATGGTATTTCATTAACATAATCTGCTTAATGCCACAAGCATTTACAGTGCCAGTTGACCAGACTGAGGGATTATTCTGCGGTTACATTAAAGTATTCATGCTATGTGGTACAATAATGTTTTTGTACCATATACTATCTTATGCCACCTTTTCCTACTCAAAGAAAATTTGAGTCAGTAATAGAAAAACCAAATTACAATACCTTCTTCATACTATCTTCTAAATTTTCATTATTTTTTACACCAGTATCTTCACTTGCTGGTTTTTTCCATGTACCAGCAAGCACATCAAACAATCCATCATTTCCTTCCTCCTCTGGCAGTTGTTTTGATTTCAGTTCTTTTAGCTGTTCCCTGTACTTTATTAATTTAGTTTCCAGTTCTTTATTTGCCATCATTAGCTGTAGTTTTTCTCCTTCATATTCTGATGACATTCCCTGTCTTGTGTCTTGAATTGCATCTACCAAATATCATAAATAATGTTACATTAGTCTAGCTGAATTTATATTTTGAAATTAAATACAAAAACTCATTCATATTCAATACGTATATTGTCCATTTGCATGCATGCATTCAATCATGTGCAGAGGTTTTTATAGCTGATAAAATTATCATCCTCATTAGCACTAAGTAGGTTATTTTAAAAAAAGCCACATTTCAATTCAGTCTCAAGAGGAATATGAGGTTGATGATTCACACAATGGGTAGGCAATCTGGAGCTCTGAATTTGTATTCAACTGAATTGCTAATTATGGTGAATATTTTATATAAAATTGCCACACTAATTAGCATGAAATTTGTTTATTTTAAAAAGCACAGATTGATCAACCAATAAACGCAGAGATGCAATCCCTAACCAACATTTTTTAAGCTTTTTTAAAACACTCACAACACATGTTTTATAAAATCTAAAAATTCTTGTGCTACGTCATTTTTAAACTTGATGAAACATTGTTGCTTGTATTTTAAACACTACTTCAAAAACTCATTTACAATTGATAAGGAGAACGCAAAGGAAAATGCAAAGGAAAATGCAAAGGAAAATGCAAAGGAAAACCATAACTGTGTCATGTCTATACATGATACAAAGACACACTTGTTTTTCTTGTTGAATTTTTAAAATTTTTTTTTAGCTTAGAAAACATTAATTTTCAAACTTTCTTAGTTCATGAATGAGCATGTTGAAGGGTTTGTTTTTGAAGCCATTAAAAAAAACTTGCAGTATGCCTTTTATCAGATCTAAAACACTTATCTATCACCACATGTTTTATATCTAATAAAACAGTTAAAATATTAATGGCCAATCTTTATGGGCATTTATAGCAATGAGGCAAAGGCAAGCTGTTATAAATCCCCATAAAGATCAGACACAAATATTTTAACTTACTTATCAAATGAACAATAGAATGAAGCTTATTAATATTCTCAACTGAACTTTGATGGATAATACTAATAAGGCTAATTAGTATTCTTCCCTTTGATAAAGATCAGTTATCTCCAACTGTTGACCTTTATTGAGATTTACAAAGGCATACAATCATGTGACATAATGCTTTGTTTCGATTGCTTGCTCTCATTAATTGTTCATCACTTTGATAAATAATACTTAAAACATCAGAATTTGTGATCCACACACCAATGCTTCCATAATATGTTCACTCAAATATTGTGATGTTACCTTCCAGTTGGATGTAAAATAGATGTTATATATAAAAAGTAGGATTAATCAGTTTGCATAGTACCTTGCACAATGGCCTGTAAAGAAGTAATTTCTTCTTGGTATTTGGACTTCATGGCTTCAAACTTATCATTATTTGAGGTTTCAGTAATTAACATAGCAGTTTTTAGGTTATCTCGTTCACTGGAGATTTTTTCAAGTTCAGTCCTCAGTCTTGCATTCTCTTCATTTGCTATCTTGAGGTTGGCAACTCTTTCATTAAATTCAGCTAGAATGTCAGTGGAATAATAAATAAAAAAAGTTTATAAGAAATGTACTTTTCCTTGGCAGACAAGTTAAATTAATTGACAAGTCAATAATTGCATTCTGTTCCACCTACTGTATTTATTATTAGGAATGGACAGTTCTATAATTTTAGATATCACTCTAAAGCCTGGTTAACACATTAAGGGGTAAGGGCACACGCTAGTATTTTATTTTGGCTAACTTCAGACAATTTTACTCATTACAGGAGCCTTAGGCTTCAAAGGGTTAATTAAAATACCAGGGATTTGTGTTAGATTTTGTGATTCATGCAAAAGGTAAATTTTCTTCTTGCAAGTAGTAATATGTACACCAACCTAACATAAGTGTAACATTATAATGAAACACTATAGGTGGGAGTGTCCCCTAAACACTGTAGTGATCACCACAAAATATAGGTACAGCGCAAAATTTCACTTGAAGCTGGGAAGTGAATGTACAGATGTGCAAAATGTAAAAAACCCAATGTTTAATTTTAATTTGTTAATCGTCATTATAAATAGAATAAAGTAATTCAATTTACTATACAATTTACTTTGTTAGGTAATGGCATTTTGTCCCTAGAGGTATATTCATTTCATTAAAATACCATTGCTAATGAAGAACAGAACTAAAGAATCTTTTAAACTGTTTTCATTTTACCAAAATATAACTTCGGTAGTTATATAAAACAAAGTTGCATTATAATCTTTCACGTAATAGATATACATTACTTTTATGAAAGGAAATTTATCTTACTTTCTTTCTGTAGAAAAATTTCTTTAAACTGAGCTCGTTTTTGACCAAACTCGTTTTCTTTCTTTTCTATCACAACCAGTAACTCTGCTTGTTTCGCTTCAAGCTCGTTTACTCTGGCTTGAAGAGAGGACACAGTGGTTTGCTCTAAAATAATTATAAATATTAGGTAAGGCCAGCAACGACAATATAAAATTAAAATATATTTCAAAAATAATGAGATTAAAGAAAGTATACCTAAGAATTGTGACTGGAGTGTAAATAATATTTTTAAGATAACGTACCCTCCATTTTAATTTATAAATTCATAGCGATGAATGGACCATAAATAAACCTAAATAAGCTGAATGCCCACACTAAAAGAATATCTTGCCTCGCCATTGTTTGTACGACCCCCCACTTGAAAAGCAAAATGGTGAGTAGTTTACCCTCCGGAACGCGTAAATTACATAATCTCACGCGTGCATCCCTAGCGTAAGCCGTGTGTACTTCGCACAGTTCAAAGTCTTCAGCGTGCGAATAATGGCGCCGCAACACAGAAGTGCCAACAATTTTTCTACGTTAAACCATTTGGTCGCTGGTGGACTAGGAGGAGCGGCTGGTGCTATTGTAACTTCACCTTTTGATGTTATCAAGACAAGACTGCAGTCGTCTGGGTATAATTTACAGAAAGTAAACTATGGTTTGAATTTAGCAGGTCCTAACCAAAGTTATCCACAACCTTCCAGACCATTCAGCGCCATTGCATCCTTTATGCGCTTTATGATTAAGAATGAAGGTTGGCAATCGCTTTACCGTGGATTAGAGCTTCATTTGATTGGTACTGCACCGTCGAGAGCAATTTATTTTGCAGTTTATTCAAACAGTAAAAGATTTTTCTCGACAAGAGGAAATTTATCACCTGAAAGCCCGGTAATCCCTGTGGCTTCCTCTATGGTTGCTGGCTTTACTGCTTGCACCGTAACTAATCCAATATGGTTTTTGAAAACCAGACTACAATTAGATAGTTCGCAATATCAGGGAAATAAGAAGGGAGTTCTGAGAACTATACACAGTATTTATTTGAAGGAAGGATGGAAGACATTTTACAGTGGTTTATCTGCTTCATACCTTGGAATTATTGAAACTGTCATCAATTTCTTAATTTATGAACAAGTAAAGTTGAAAATTACTAAACTCTATAATAGGGATACAAAGCAGTCATTTTATGTATCAACCTTTCTAGCTGCCTCAATGCTTTCAAAGGCTACATCATCAGTCATTGGTTATCCTCATGAGGTTCTGAGAACCAGGTTGAGGCAGCAATCAAATGAGGTCCTGGGGAGATCAAGGTACAACTCAATATTTCAAACAATACCAATCATTTGGAAAGAGGAGGGCTGGATTGGGTTTTATGGTGGACTGTGGACCCACTTGCTTCGTCAAGTTCCTAATACAGTGATCCTTCTTTTGACTTATGAGGCAGTCATTCATTACTTAGAAAAGTAATTTGTAATATGAAGTTAGACATCATTTATGTTGTGCAGTAACTGTTGTCAAAAGTACAAAGTGATTGACTGTTGGTGTACTGATCATGAAAAACGAATACTGACAGTATTAAATACTAAGGTATTGCTGTGCTGTCACTAAGATTATTAACTTGTAAATTATAATGCTTAATAATATGATTTACCTTTTTTATTCATTATTGTTTCTGAAAGACAAGGTATTTTTTTCAGGAGACTGTACAGCTGCACTCAGTATTATTCTGGTGCAACATTTAAATATATCCAGGTCCATGAATTGCAGGACAATTCTTAATGAAGACAATATCCTGAATTGTCCTTACGAGCCTGTTTGTCATAATAATAATAATACAGTGTCGTTAATATTTACTGCAGCATGCAGTCCCCATGTTATTATATAGGTTTACTGATAGTGTTGGTTACTTCTACGTTTAGTTATTGGTTGTTACTCCATTGCCATCATGTGGTATATTAATGTTGAAACTATATTGTTGTAATATATATATACATATATACACTGATGAGGCCCAAATAGCCAAAACGGTTCCATCTGTAGTTAGTTATACATATATATATATATATAGATATAATTATATGCCATGTAAGTAGAGCAAGTAATAGTATTTCACTTACCTTAAAAATCCCCCTGCAACCTGTATTTTTAAGGTAAGCAAAATACTATATATATATATATATATGTATATAGACAAGTAGCAAGTTCAGAATCATATGAGTAGAGTGCTCGATACCAGGGTAGAGCGGAATAGTAAGACAAAATGACAAACTTGAATTACTTCATTTAAACTTTAATCACTACAAATTTGTTTCGTATGGCAAGCACAGCTTACCACACTCTCATCAGGTGATTGTCACGTTTGATGTTGTTGCTTAGGTAACTTGAAACTGGGATAGCACGAATGGCATCATGAGAATGGTATGTGATTATGAATAATAAGGCTGACCGGTTACTGGCTGCTTAGCAAGTGTTTTCTCCTATGTCTACATGTCGATATAAGTTCGTTCCTAGTGTTCAGTGAGCTCAGCTCTGGATGGCAAATTATAATAAACTTTTCGTACAGGCATAGGTTACATTTTTTGGTCTTGCTGGAATATGGCCTACATTGCTTAATTATTTTCCATTTGATCGAGTGTTGGATATTTGATTCTTTTTTGTAAGAAACTCTTATTAACCAAGACAATATTATGTATAATTGAAATATTTTACAGTTGCAAGCCTTTAATGCTTTTAAAAAATCCTTGGTTCACTGACTTACAAGTCACTTAGAATGTTCATAATTATTTTGCATTTCATGATGAGCACTTTCATCACCATAGCAATGTTATACAATACAAAAACATGAGGATCCAATACTTTGCATTTATTCTCTCTTTTTATCTAATTCACGTGTCTTCACAGTTTCTGGCAAAGTCATTACAAGCACTGCAGAGCACATAGCAGCAATTCCAAATACCAACATGGGTAATCTTTTGTCATATACATCCAGGCTAACGAC
This sequence comes from Nanipora kamurai, assembly GCA_036872915.1. NCBI lineage: Eukaryota > Metazoa > Cnidaria > Anthozoa > Scleralcyonacea > Helioporidae > Nanipora > Nanipora kamurai. The sequence goes on along the minus strand of JBAHVQ010000394.1, from coordinate 418,279 downwards.
AACAGGTGCTAAGATACCCCCAATACTGGCAGTAGTTGAACAGATGCCCATTGAAAAGCTTCTGATTGCTGCTGGAAATAGCTCTGATGAGAATATGTATATGATATTGTAAGATGCAACTACTCCAAACTTTCCAAGCATTGCAGACATTGTGACAAAGAGGCCAAGCTGAGATTGTTTCTCACCAAGCAACCAGGCACAGACAAGGCAAGAAATGGTTGCAGTCACAGTGAGACAAAACATAGGCATTTGCCGGCCAGATTTAATCAGTAACATACCAAATACCAGAGATGGAATCTCTACCAAACCAGAGAAGCTAAAACTTATGTATTTATTACTGCTGGTACTTTTGGAAGCAAAAGATAGGCCATAATAAACCATAGCAAAAAATAACCATATGGTTGATAAAGTGATTATTTTCCTAAAATATCCTTTAGTGCTAAGGACACTTCTTTGACTTTGAATTGCTTTTGAATTCTCTTTAGAAAAGATATCTGTAAGTTCTTCTAAGGATTTTTCAGGTATTTTTGAGCCATTTGTCTTTGCCATATCCTTGATTAGCTCCTTGTTTTCATTAAACTTTCCATTTTCCAGAAGCCATTGTGGAGATTCACAAATGTTCCTCAGAAAGAATGCTGTACAAATGAGATATGGTGTGGAAACAACCAAAGTTAGGTGTCTCCAGTCACGAATGTTATATGCCAATCCAGCTAATACAACATACCCCAGGGAATAAAATGCTTGGTGGGCTGTGAGTAAGATATCTAAAATTGAGGGAAAAAACTTGTCATAGTTGGCAAGACAAGGCTAAAAGCTTGTTTCATTTAGAAGGTTGTTCAGGGTCAAACGAATTCTTGCTGTAGTGCACATCTTGAGCGGGGGACATCCCTTGAAAACAGAATTTTAAGAAAAAATACAAAATTACTAGCATAATAGGTTATTTAACTTCCATGATTCCAATAAAACATCATGTCCCTCATTTTTATTTTAAAATGACTTTTACACTCTTACACTAATATCAACTTTGAGGATGGGCTAATCTCTTATTAAAGTGCTCTCTTCAGGATCTGATCCCATTTTGATTTTGTGTAAATGGGTGGACTGGCTCTACTGAAAACAGTCCCGAGAAGAAAGAGATTGGATCCAAATGGAACAGACCCCCTCCCGAATCTTAATTAGTGATTTGGGTAAAATAGGGCAGGTTGTAACATTTACTTTGAGCACTTTAACACTAGATTCAAGTTACTGAGTACAATGCTTTTTGAATTCAGACCAGGATTTTGGCTATTCTTAAACATTTTGTTTTCATGTAGTTTTTTCCTCAACGCCATTTTAACGGCAAATTATTGGTTCAGTTTACCTTACCTCGTAATCCTGGTCCGATGATTTCGGAAATCAGGACGAATACAGTGGTACCACTTCCAGTTAAGGTCGCCGCACACAAAAACCGCAAAATAACAAACTGCTGGTAAGACTGAACAAGTCCACTGGCAAAACAAAACACAGAGGCAAGTGACTGCATCAAAATTATTACATATTTTCTCCCACGTCGATCAGCTAATCCACCAAATACAACTGCCCCAGTCAGACAACCTGCCATAACGACAGCCTGAGCAAGATTAGTTTTGTATTCCTCGTTGCAAACCAATTTCCATTCGGTTGCTATTGAGGTAAACTCGTCGTCAAATATCACATTGTAACACATTGAGCCATTTCTGTAGCAAGGGTAACCTTGGTTCTTTTGACCGTCATCTAAGTAAGATTGTTCTCTTTTCGAACACTGCCACTGTGGTTTATCAGCCACAAACACCAGTAAGAACATCTGACAGCACTGCAATATTGTAAGGAAATTTAGCAAAGCGTAAACACCTTTCTGAAACTTTCCAAATTCGCCAATTTGTTTTAAGATGCCATCTAACTGCGACATGTTTCTGTGATAGTACTGTATTTTTTAAAAGGACATCTTTAGCATGGAAACGAACAGCGCCACAACGAGGCTCGCTAATTCAGAAACAGTCTTCCTACCTGTTACTTCCTCTGGTACCAAGCTTTGAGTGAGGCTTTGTCAGGCTAGTTTTAACCTAAAGTCATGTCTCCAGATGGCATCGTTCTACCGTCTTTTGCAACGTTCTGGAGTATCGTTGACCTAAATTTGTCGTTGAAAAGATTATCTCTCTGCCCAGGTCCGTGATTTAGCGTAAACCACCATGCAGGAGCTCTTTCAAAGATAGCCAAAAGTTGCTATTCAATAGAGCATTAGGGAGGCTAAAAATCCCCTTCAAAAACTCTTGCAGAATACAGTGATATTTTTGGTGAAGTTTCTTCGGCTACTCATCTCGTTGAGTTTTGCTTTTTAAGGTCATAATACGCTGTTTTTTTGAAGGGGGATTCCCTTTTCCTGTTCTATCGTTTTAAAAAAGAATAATAATTTTCTGTTTGTTAGAGGAACTCCCTACAGGTATCTCAACCCATGATTTTTTGTTGTAACTCCCTTGCAAGTCCCCCAGGTCGACATGTTCTGCGGTGGAAAAACGTACCAAAGGTCTTCATCTATTGTTTGCGTTTGGTAAATTTTTTTTGAGGATCAGCTTACTCTGGCCCCCCTGACTAGAATGGTGGAGTGATGGACGGAGTTCAGCTGTCTACTTATTGATTGGCTAATATAGCTGAAAGTCGACGAATATGAAGCTTTCTTTCATGACCAATCAGATGATCAGATTCAGTGGGCGATGCTTGTGCTCCCTTCTATACTTGCTAGGTAGATCAGCGGATCATTTCTCACTCATAAAGAATAAACGTATCACAAATGTCTGATAATGTTCGATCCATCGGACACCAAGCACAAAAGAACAAACGAGAGAACAAAGCAAGAACAAAAAGAAAACAAAGAACAAAAAGAAAACAAAGAACAAAAAGAAAACAAAGAACAAAAAGAAAA
>JBAHVQ010000394.1:405142-415241 GCA_036872915.1 Nanipora kamurai | reverse complement strand
ACAAAGCAAGAACAAAAAGAAAACAAAGAACAAAAAGAAAACAAAGAACAAAAAGAAAACAAAGAACAAAAAGAAAAAAAAAAACAAAAAGAAAACAAAGAACAAAAAGAAAACAAAGAACAAAAAGAAAACAAAGAACAAATGAAAAAAAGATCAGGTGTTAAAGGGTTCATTGTCCTTCGCAATTCCACACTAATTATTATAAAATGATTCAAGGTTGATTGCATCATAACAAAGAAAACAGACTACTGGAATAATGAAACATTTAATTCTTAAAAACTAGATAAATAACTGAATAACCTCATTATATTTTTACAAAAAATGCTTTAATTAGATAGCTTATTAAATGTTTCTTTAGTTGGTTCCAACTAGTAAAGAAATCAAATTTCTGATGATTGTTTGAAATTTCTTAAATTAACCTGGTTCACGAACAGAGGAACTTCACGTAGTCATCTGTGAGTATGGACCGCCAAATAAACCTTTCATTGTTTTCTGAAAAATTTCCTCTGACACGTTTGACAGATGGTAAACTGGCTACCAGAGTAACGCCAGACTGAGATTAATCCCAGCCATATTGCCTTTAAGTCGAAAAATTTCCTAAGACGTTCACATAGTACTATAGTGTGTGCCAAAAACAATGTTCCCCTTTTTAAAATTATAATAATTATTCTTCAGAAATCACTTGCGGTACAGAAGGTAATTTGTAAAGAATATTTACGAAGGATGAAAAGGATAGCGTTTTTTTTGGGCACACACTGTAGAATAACAACGCATGGAAATTGGAAAGAGACTAAATCGAAGTTCGAAGCAACATAGTGAAATCGCATGCTGTATACATTGTGCATTGGTATCTACGGGTGCATGTATATCTAATTATGACAGTAACATGAAAAAAGAATGCCAGCTCTGTTTATTTAAAGAAGTTATTCCGCAGTTGATCTCACAAGATATTCGTTACTCAATTCACTTCTTTCTGGTACCAACCAAAACCAGGTCCAAATAAAGAATTGTTCAGGTCAGGTTTATTTCTTTCTGCCCTCCGTGCAATACTTCAGAAAACAATTCATTAATTGCTATATTTTATCCAGCTCCGATAAAGAAATATAGAAGAAATATCAAGAAATAAAAATAAAAAAAAGAAAATAAAGGAATATAAGGGACAATGCAGGACACACAGATCTGGATACGGAGGGACAGTTGTATTTCTCACCAGGAAGCGATATATTTTAAGCATTTCTTCCTTGCTCTCTTGCTCTAAACAATCAAAGAAAATAGATCATAAACAAAGTTGAAGATGACAAGCAGATTAAAATCTGAACTTAGATAATATTCAATGCACTGGAACACTACATTCTCTGAAGCAGTCTTAGGTATAAAATTTTAATATATATTGTAAAATTGAAAAAAATAGGTCTTTTTGAAATATTCATTGAGATATACTCCATTTATTTACTCGCCAGAGCTTTATTTTTCCTTAATATGTGTTCATTGTTATCGATTTTGAACACATCTACCGGTCGGACATTTTATGTATTATAAACATGTCCTGATCAGAAATTGAAATTTACGCCCGTAGGTTTTCAATTGTTTCAGCTATTTAACCTTAGATCTTATTTCTGACGTCTGCACTTTCAAAGACCTCCGATAGCTATTTGGGAATAACTTGATCTGTTTACAAATTTAGACTGTCGTGGGCAATCCGATTAATTATTAAGGACTGTTAACTATTGAGGCGACAAACTCGGATGAAAAGTGTGTTTGCCAAATCAAAAGCCTTCGTAAACTACGGATTTTATGTCATAGCATTAATGACGTTTGACGGCCAAGACCTCTTGAAGCCAACGAACCAATTGTCTCTTCTGCCTCAGCATACCAGTCCTTGGCTCTCAGAGATCCTGGCCGTTGAACTATAAAGAGAAAAATTTCCAGTGTGACTTTGATAAAACAGCTAAAGGAACAAAGATATTCGCACTATTTTGTAATGATACAATGCTAATTCGCCGTTTAAATACCTAGATGGAGAATCTTGCAGTCCAACAATGAAACCCATTAAGCGTGAAATTTCTTCTTGGTCTCCCTGAGGAACAACAACCTAATAACAAGATATTTCATCACGTATTTTCACTCAAGTCCATTGACTTGCACGTCAGTCTGAAGTCCAAGATCGTGCTAAAGAGGCAACTGTAGATGGAGCCAACTAGTATTGATAGTTGAACGAAATAGGTCTGTAGGGGGCACAAGTGGACATATAGACATAGTTTGCTCAAAGTTCTCAAGATCACCCTCCTAAGAGGATCCAAAAAATTGTGGAAATCTGTAACTCAAAAGGCACATTTTGATGCATTCTGGGGGTGGTGCATAAAGGCTGAACATTTACACCATATGGGCCCAGATATCAAATAGTCAGAGGCCCATAAGAATAACAATGACGGCAATGATAACGATGATCATAATCATGATGCTGATGACAATGATGATGATAATGATGATGACACTTAACCATTTACCATCTCACCTCGGTAACTGAGCTGGGCTTAGACTTTCCAGACAGTTCATTTAACTATAAAGAGAAATATAAAAATGAGAGAATAAGCGAAAATGAGTGTCACACTCAGGTATCATACCAACGTGCTTTCTTTCACCAATGTTTTTTTAATGGATTTTTCACGGCGATGACACAAGTGACGATGACAAAGATAATGTAGGCATAAATAATGATACTGATGATCATGATGACGATGATGACGATGATTAATGAGCTAATTACATTAACTGATATAACAGAACTTGCACCATATCTGACATGAGATTGTTATGCTCCAAAAGGTGGGACGGTATGCAATACACCACTAACACAGTAGATGACTATTTCTCACATGTACCTTTCTCTGCATTAGAACAGCTTGCTGGGTAAGTTGCTTCAAAAATTCTGAACTCTCTTGACAACGAATATCAAGATTACCAAACTATAATAGATGTAACAAAAACGTCACACGTTATCAAAAAGGTCTTCATTCATGAGTAGGAGCAGCAGTTAGGTGATCAAGGTTTCTTGCTTACTTTCTTTTGGTAAACACTGAACGCTGATTTCTCACTTTGTAAAGCAGATCGGTAATCTCCAGTACATGCCTTGGCTCTTGCTAGGAGATGGAAACTAACAGCAAGGAAATAATTAACAGAACCAATTCAATTTACTACTGGCATAAATTCGATTGGATAAGAAGGGAGATTAAAATCGACAAAAGGCAGAAAACAAAAAGAGTGCCCAACCCACGACGCATCTACTGTGCTCAAGAGAAGTACAAAACCAATGAAATATTTTTTTACAGTTTAGAGAGTACATAAAACGGAAGGCCCACAAGAGAACCTGAAATAAGAAAAAAGATAAAGGTAACCTTGGATCAAAGCTTCCATTTCTTGTGGTAATCTCTAACAAATCATGGGTGTGTATAATTGATACAATAATATTATATTTTTGTACAATGATATAACGTTTACATTCCGATTAATGGCCTTTGCTCCAAACATCAGCATTTTTTATTTTACAATTTGGGCAATTGCCCAACCATTTTGATATAATTTAAAAGTAGAGTGCTGCGCAGGCAGTTTTAAACGACTTGTTGAAAATCAAAAGGGCTGGGAAACTGCCGGAACTTAGATCTAGAAAAACTGACGTTTCGAGTGAAGGTCCTTCTCCCCAACGAAGGGCCTCAGGTTGGTTCGTTAGTGTTTCTAGATCTAAGAATGCGGCAGTTTCCAACCCTCTAGGTATAATTTAGATCTTTCAGATTGTGTTTACCTCATAGCAGTGTGGATACTTTCAGAGCCATGATATCTGGAAAGATAAAGGACATTGCTAGTGAGCATTAAATAAACATGAAAATTGAAAGATAGTTTACGGTTGTTTCAAGACACTGTTTGCTCTACAAGCTATTTTCAGGAAATTGTATTTTAAAATCACTATTAATCATAAGATTTCCACTAACTTTCGTTGTACTTCGGCGGCTTTTTCTAAGAATTTTACCGAGAGATCAAATTCTCGCTGCCCCTGGAGTATCAATCCAATGTTGCTCTACAAAAGTTTATGGAAACCACAGTAAGTTCAACTTCCTTACAAGATATTGTTAGATAAGGTTCGTTGGGTAAACTTATCCTTTGCACATAGTTTTCTAAAAACAGGGGTTCCACCATTTTTCAACCAGTAGACTTTCTCAATAACAACCCAAATTTCACACAATATTTGCAGACCAAAAATAGCTCTCAGCACTCAATTTAATCCGACCCACTCCGCTTTCCTCAACATAGCTCCCATTAACTTCTTTTTAATCAACACACCTTTCACGCACTCCTTCCAGCCAACCACAGCTTTCCTATATCCCCTGTAACCTACCATAGCACTCACGGCTCACGCAGTTTCTCAAGCTGAGGGCACTGGTAACGAGATACTAGACATATTTTAGAACTACTATTAGGTTAGTTCTAGTAAAGGTAAGATGATGAGGAAAAGGAACATTGAACCACCCAAACAAGTTTGCTTACATCAAATGTAGCCATGTCAGGATGTCCTTCACCGTAGACGAGCAATGCCAAGTAACGTGCTCTGTACATCAGTTTCAATGATACAGAAACCATACCAGCGTTGTGGCAGTACAATGCCAAGTGTAGCTGATGAAAGGAGAAGAACTAGCTTTAGATGAGATAATTAGGGGCGGGGCCAGGTTACAATGTGGTCATTGGGAACAGGGATAAGATTATCATTATTTACTGGTACCTCGAAAAAACAGTATGTTTTGTGGCCCCTCGACCACGGTTGTTACCTTCAGCTTCACTTCAGGTAACGATGGCAATCTCTGGGCCACAAATCACACTGATTCCCCTGGAGCCACTAAATTAGTGTACAATGTTGAGGTCTGACCCAAATGGCAAAACGTCTGGGCAATACTAAGAGTGCCTTCAATTCTTCTTTTGAACATCGCTCCATGGCGGCAATGTTGTCAAAATTTAACCAAAACAACTTAACAGCCGTACGTGTTTGTTAAACTTCTTCCAAAATGGCCGCCGTCTCTTTTACCTTCGAATTTTAAGAGAATGATTGCAAAGGACTTTAGACATGAATCTCACATAGGACTGATCCGTCACTTAGTTTGATGTAAATATGATCTAATTGCGCGGCATCTTTAATGGAAAAAGGTCTATTCAACGCCCGATAAATCAAACTATAAACAACTTACATAAGCCATTATTGTGTCTGGATGATCAACACCGTAAATCCGTTCGCAGACCACCACGGCCTTACGTTGGTGCAAAACTGCCTGAAAAAGAAACATTTTTGGATGTTTTAACTTCTTTGTATCCATTTCACGTTTTCTTTGAGATACAAAATTCTGATTGCCATTGCCTGTGATCATAGATGAATTTAGGAAAAAGTAGAGGATCATCCTTCTTCCTCTCCCCAGGACTGAGAATTGCGCTCTTTGCTGGACCAAGACACCCTTCATACTTACCAAAATGCGCCCTTCACAGAAAGTGTAAGTATCTCTCGGAAAACACTAAAATACCGTTTTAGAGCTCAAAAATTAAAAAATTCCTTTGGTGAACATGCTTCCGTACCCTCTGAACAAGTGATGCTTTTGGGACTGACGAAATGTTGACCATCAGCTATGGATTGACCAGGCAGAAAACGTAATCTCAAGAGGAACTTGAACTCTGTAACTATATACTTAGGCTTTAGGCAGTTATGTAAATTATTCTCTGAAGATGTTGTGATGACGATAACGAAACGTTAGAACTTTATTAAATATTATGATTTTACTTCTGTGTCCGACTCGATGGCTTTCGTAAAGATATTTTGCTGAGCTTTGATATTCCTCTTGAAATGTTGACCAGTACTTGACGCTCTCTAGCAAACTGCTCCCCCCCCCACTCAAATGACAGATCGGCTATTACCTCTGATCCATCAACATGACTAATGAACATGGAAATTGCGCATGCTCCTCAAACTTGTTAACTCAGAAAAGTTATCTGATCCTCTGACGGGAATCGAACCTGTAACCTTCTGATCGCCTGTAAGATGCTCTAACCATTGAGCTACATGGACTCAGATGGAAAAGCGGCGGTTACTGTTTGTACTGATTTGCAGTTGACATGTGTACTGATAACTGTGGTCTTAACGGTGAGAGTATCTCACAGGCGACCACAAGATTACAGGTTCGATTCCCCTCAGGGGCTCAGATAACTTTTCTTCGTTAACAAGCTAGAAGAGCATGCGCCATTTCCATCTGCAAACACCAACCTACCAAATGAAGCAAAACATCGGCCAATACAGATAATTAATAATGTACCTTTAATGGAAGTTTCCCTCCAGTTCAAATTAAATTTAATTTCCCCTTTGCCAATCTTTTCACTCTTAAAATGGCAATATGTGCAATAGCTCTCGAACTATCCAAAGATTTTCAACAAATGGATACCTTTCTGTGAATAATGAAGCGAAAGCCTTGTACACTCAGCTCACAAAAAGTACATCGAAATACCACTAGTTATCCAGGCTTTTGATTAACTTTTCTGTCGAACGCCTGTTTTCATCTCAGTTTGGTTTTCATAGACAACGGATCCACTACTGTTCCCTCAAGTTTCCTTTTTCTTAGAATTAAGAAAATCTTTTTCCAACCGTCATCATTCACGTCTCTGAAGATGGTATCCGTACAGTAAACCGAAACGTCATACAAAAACATTAATTTTTTGAACAACACTCCGGATGAACATGTAATCTTTAATTCCACAAAACCCGGATTCAAACCATTTACTGAACTTTCCTTTTTCTTGTCACTCACCTGAACAGAATCATCGGCCATGTAGTAAAGTCGAGCTATTTGTCTAAAAGATGAACAAAGGGATGGTATAAAACTAGCATTCAAAAACTTATTAATAACTCATGAGGTAAACACAAAAGAAAATCTCGGCTTAGCCCATGTTTTATGTAATATTTAAAAAACGAGTAAGAGTGTTTTCGATCCGATAAAACACGAAATACGAGGTTTTTGAATGGCTTGAAAAACGAATCCCACAACACGCCAATCTACGAAGAAAATTTGAAAATTAATGTTTACCAAGCCGAGAAAATTCGACAAGAAAAACGAGCGTATCTTTATCACATATAAAGATATGACACGGTTATGATTTTCCTTTGTGATTTCCTCGTGAATTATTAATGAATTTTTGAAATCCAATTAAAACGCCGATACTTTTTAAATAGTGCTAAAGATGAAACGAACGTATCCAATCGTCAATTTTCTGTTCTAAAGTTTCGTCAGTTGCCTAACCGTCTTGGCTTTTTCACACATTAAAACGAAAGACAATGCAACAATTTAAACCAGGGAGAACTCAGTAATGTTGTAAATTTCTGACCTGTAGCACACAGCTATATCGCTGTGCAATGGACCATAAACTTGGTGATAAAGATTTAAGGCTTCTACCATAATGCCGTGAGATTCGCTTATAAAACCTGAAAAAATTTGATGAAAATATAGAATGAATATATCTATAAATAGATATAGATATAAATCTCTACTTCGACAACATCATCATTTTCCTACCGCTATCTCCGCAACTCTACACCTACCACACCCGTTCCTACAAAATATCTTTTCAGGTACGTTGACAGACATTTTTCTTCGTAGGGTTTCAGTGTTGATTGGAATTTAAATATGAAACATCACCATCATCTTGAGGTTACACAACAAACACCTCTTCACAACACCACTGTCTCTTTCTTCTACACACACCTCCATCTCTACATCTCTTTTGTTTTAAACACTTCTAAATTGCTAAATCTAAATCCTAAACCGCAAAGTCTAAAACTTTAGCTGCAGACAGCGACGACTGACCTGACTGAAGTTTATTCTGTGCAGCTTCAAACAAAGCTGCTCCGTCATATGCCTAGAACGAAGGACGTTGAGAGAAACCTTTTACAAAACAAGTTCTGAACATCATGTTAGTGGGAACTAGATGAACCTATTTGCAAAACTACCGAGCTATTAATTCAACGCTCACAGAAACAAACCGAACTATTTAATACTCTTACGAACTTATTTCAATTGTTTGGGATTATGAATGAACGAGAGGCCTATGACAAAGAACCTACCCACGTAGTCCGTTTCGGTACTCCTGCAATTAAACGAGAATTATCTATACTGGCCGATGTTGTGCGGCATGCGGTAGCTAGGTGTATATAGGTTGAAATTGCGCATGCTCTTCAAGCTTGTTAACTCAGAAAAATTATCTGAGCCCCTGATAGGAATCGAACCAGTAACCTTCTGATAGCCTGTGAGATGCTCTAACCATTGAGCTACATGGACTCAGATGGAAGAGCGAAGGTTACTGTTTGTACTAGTAACCAGTTCAAATAGTAACCTTCGCTCTTCCATTTGAGTCCATGTAGCTAAGCGAGAACAATCACGAAAACAAACAGGTAAAATGTCTGCACTCTGTGTTTCCAACAAAACTGAAGGTACGTTTCAGGTCAACCAAACACCAAAACTCTCTTTGGATGAGAATATATCGTAATATTTTCTACCAACCTTCGGGTTTGTATGTTTAACTACAGGAAAGATATTCATGATGTGTTCCTCCGTGAACGTTGGATTCTTTTTCGAACTGAAGTCGTACTCGAAAAGTAACACTTGAACACCTTGAAAGATTAAAAACATAAGAGATGAAACTTGGAAGACAAAGGAATGAAGTAATACTGGAGGTAAATAGAGTGACTTACCACTTTTTAAACAAAATGATCTCAGTAAGGACAGTGCCTGCAGCCCGTATGTACTAAGAACATCATCTATATTGTCTCTATGATAGAGAAAAATTTTTAATTTTTAAAATATTTCATGAGGAAACTCGATGATAAAAAATACAGTGACATTGCAAGGTTGTCTTGACGTAATTATCAAAACTTTGATGTTTAATGTATTTAGCGCTGAAGAGAACTATGAACACAAGGTACTACCAGACCTTGGCAAAACTGCGATGTTATCTTGTCATTAACACAATATCTTTTAGTATAATAATGTTACATACATGCCACTCCGAGTGGTGAACCATTCCGGACAAGTAGAGAAAACGCTACTCGGTCCGGCTGGGATTCGAACCCGCGACATTCGGTTTACTAGTCCAACGCTCGACCAACTTCCCCTACATCAGCTATCTTTTAGTATGCCTGACAGACCATTCATTACATAAATTTAACATCCAACGCCTTAATTTCTTGGAATTTCTATTCAGTTTAAGCCACTGTTTTCAGCTTCTGTCTTTTTTCAATAGAATTCAAGCAAATAAGCTCGAGGGTTAGATGTAGGATTTATTTATGACAAGGTCTATCCCTCGAAAGAACTGGGGGAATACTCAAGGCCTCCTGAACACAAGAAACGTGAGAATGAATAAGTGGGATGAGTAGTGATTTCAAATTCGATGAATGATAATGATGAACGATCTACGATAGAAACCGTGAGCGTATGTCCAATGATTTTGCTCACTATACGGAGAATAAAGTACTTACTGCTTCAGTTCATAGCCAAAGTGACTTTTGATTTCAGAAACTAACGACGACCAAAGAAGTTTTGGAGTAAGTTTAGCCCAAACAACTTAACGTAAAGTAAAAGCGAGCAAAAATTAATAAAGACGGGAGAGCGATTCATCAAATTATTGACTAAACAAACTGATTCACTGATTGAAAGAACAATTTTCATACCTTCACTTGGTGCATTTTGTTTATTTCTGTTTTTCTTATTCTTTTTCTTTTTATGGGTTATCTAAAAGGAAGGAATAATACTTAATGTTGAACACAATTTGGTTCATGTGGGAGCTTGGTAAATATCAGACGACTAGTGGACGTTCGTCAAGCTCGTTATCTTAGAAGAACGATTTCTGAGCCCTAGACGGGAATCGAACCCGCAATCTTCTGATGACCGGTGAGACGCTCTAACCATTGAGATATCAAATTTGTGTTCAGCGCATTAAGTATTTCAATCATTATCATATCGTGACTTCCGCTTTGGCAGTACATATGACGAACCTGCACCCTAGCTCACCATCTGAGTCGTGGTAG
>JBAHVQ010000394.1:388784-405042 GCA_036872915.1 Nanipora kamurai | reverse complement strand
CGGCGGACCGGATTCCCGAAGGTGCGAGTTCAAATCCCGCTCGAGTCAACTTTTTCAGTTAACTTCAGCAGTGTAGGATAAATGTGAATTAATCGTTTCATATTACCCTGAGGATGATTCTGAAATAGAATTAACTCGCTTAGTTATCTTTGTTTCAGTTGTGGATAATGAAGGAGAGGCGAAGGAGGATAAAGAAGTAAAATACAAAAATGAAATACAGCAGAACCAATTCCACTAAATCATATCAGCCCAAGATAAAACTTAAGTTATGGTTCTGGGGAACAGTAAAGTTCGCTTACCTCATCACTTGGGATGGTTGGGATTGGATTAGGAAATGAACTCTGTGATAAAAAAGAAAACAATAATCATCAATCATCCTCAATAACACATCTGTACCTTTTACTCTCCCTCATTAAAATTGCTCGAGGCAAATTAGCGTTCTGTTTCTGGTAGGAAGTGATTGCATAATTACTTACAAGAAGACAGTTAAGAAAATGGCTCACAGCAGTCGCCAGGTTCTGCTGCAAAGCTGGAAAAAGGAAATAAAATGTATACTTAATTAACAGCCACCTTGCGCGTGATTACGACGCCACTAGTAATGAAAACTTGTAATGGAAACGTTCGTGAAGCCCAGATTCGCAGAACACAATTATGACTCCTTACGTAACCTTACGAGCCCTGGTGGGGCGTTTTAACCAACGAGAATAAATATCTGCGATATTTGGACGACAACTTCAGTGGAATTTAATTTACTTATATTTCTTATTTTATTTCTGAAGTCTGGTAAAGATTGTTCTTTTCCGAATTTCAAAGCTCGTCCAGGAGCCAGTCAAATCAGAGGAAATCGCTAAGAAGCCGATCATATTGCAGGAAGCCCCTCAGAAATCCAATCATTTCCAGGTAGCCGCTCACGACACCACGCCTTACAATGCAAGCAGGTTACACCTTCCTTCTACCACTCCACAAGACCCAGTCTTCCGCCAGTTCTACAGGTTCACTCTAAATTAAATGACACCCTTTGGATGTAGATTTTCTACGATCCCTACCTTGCCTCAAGTGAATTTTAAAGTATTTCTTCGCTGCCCTTAAAATCATTTCAGAAACACAGATTTTCTGTCAAAAGTAAACATACGACGAAAAGCTGGTTAAGAAATCACCCCATTTCAATACGATTAAATTTATAGAAACAATTTATGCACATAACCAATATTAACCATTGTCACTGGATCGGGTAGGATCGCCATCGGATAACACCAAAATTACAGTTTAAGTTGAAAAGATGAAACAAAATCTAATAGCAGCCGACAACGCTAAATAACTTAAAACAGAAAGCACTTGAAGGGTATTTTGTGTTTGTTCAAAACCCTTACCCCCACGCCATAATCCCTATCAATAAAGTCTTATAAACTGCAGGGTTGATGTGAAATTGCTTCTCTACCTTTTAGTGCACTTACATGAACGTGTTCCAAGTCGCCCTTATCGGCTATAAGGGTTGCAATTTTACCAAGATATCTAAGGTTTATTCCCCTTGAATTAAATAAAAAAGGAGCAAAAAATATCATAAACTAATGATTAAAATTCGTTTTGGGAACACATCGAATTACAAGAATAACTTTAACGTCACAAAGCCAAATGAGTAGCAATCAACAAGTTAGCATGCTTTCGAATTGTTACTTCACAAAGCATATTGAGATATCTGCGCCTTTTTTGATGATATTTTGATCACATACCTATTATGAAGGATTTCCGTAAAGGAAGCACCATCCATGGGAGACTGGGCCAGACTGATGAAGTCTTTTATCTGATTAATAATATGATAACAGTCAACTACCAGTCCATCAGAATCAATAATTACAAAACGAAAATTCTGACTCGATCAAAGTAAGGGCATGGCTTCTCAGATACTAACTAGATTTGCCATAAGAGAGCGTGATAAGAACGAGGCAGCATCTTGAATCAGTTGTCTATCGACGGACAATCGCTTGTTCTGAAAGAGAGCAACGTAAGCGACCTCAAAATACAACTATAGATGTGATCTTGGAAATTGATTGACATTGACTTAACGTATTTCGTAAACAGTCGTTCGATTGCCACAAGATTCTAAAGTTTGTGATATACACTGTGTTATTTTCTGGCACTGACAACGCAGTTTAGTTTGAGTGCTTAGAATAGCGAAGTATCCACAAAGTTATTCCGACAGTGAACGGCGACATTATTACAACCACAATCAGACGTGCATTTCTCGTTTAAAATGGATAATGTGTTGGATTTTGTTACATCAAATTTGTTTCCCCTTACTGCAACATTTTGTTACAAGACTCTAAACGTTAGGGACGACAGATATCGCATTTTTCTTCAAAACAGCAGTGAAGACTTAAGTCTGCATCGCAATCGCCAGATAATATTGCAGCTAGAACTGAGAACTTTAACAGCATATCTGAAGTTTACCTGATCTTATAGCACCAGATAAGAAGATTCAGAATCGAGAAGAATTCACACAATTTTTAATACCTCCGACTGTGCATGCTTGACTTCACCATTGTACGCATCGGGGTTAAATCGCACATCATATTCTGCAATAATAAAAAAAAATCAATTTGTAACCATTATACTTGTATGATAGAAAACCGTAAGTTGACATTTCAGAAATAAGTGCGTTGGAGAAATTGACTATTACTTTACTTCAAGACGATTTTTAGAGCTATTTACAAACCACTACGCATTCTTTTTGTAAGCACCATATTTACAAGTATTCTTTATACGTAGACGAGACTTTTTACTGAATGCTGAACACAAATTTGGCCCACGTGGGATCCTGGTGTATATCAGACGACAAGCGAACGTTCGTCAAGCTCATTATCTCAGAAAAATGATTTCTGAGCCCTAAACCGGAGTCGAACCCGCATTCTTCTGATAACCGGTGAGACTATTGAATATGCATTCAGCATTTCGATCATTATTATCATATCGTGACTTCTTGGGCAGCACATATGACGAATCTGCACCTTAGCTCGTCATCTGAGTCTTGGTAGCTCAACGGTTAGAGCGTCTCACCGGTCATCAGAAGGTTGCGGTTCGATTCCCGCCTAGAACTCAGAAATAGTTTTTCTGAGGTAACGAGCTTGACGAATGTTCGCTTGTTGTCTGAAGAGGCTTTTTATCATAAATAAGTACATCGAACACCAATAGAGACTGGTTGAATATATCTATAAAATCTTTTTACCTGACTCACTAAGTGATCCAACAGCCATTGCCGCAAGTCTAACAGCTTCAGTGGACACCTTTTCATCTACGAAAAAAATTCTTGAAATGAATAGAACGGCTTTATAAACATGAACAAAATCTCCGACGATTAACCTGCTATTAAAGCAAGAAAATTCAAACGAGAAATTGAATCAAACAAAATTACTGTTATTTTGTATTTTAAAATCGCAGTTTGATACTATTTAAGTTCTAGGAAATTTTGGTTGATCAAACTGTGCAACGCCATGGAATCTGAGCTCCAGCTGGAACTTGCACCTGCAACCTTCTGAATGCTAGCCAGATGCTCTAACCATTAAGCCACTAGAACTCCGATGGAAGAGCAAGGTTGCTTACGGTATCTAAGGTTACGGTATTACTTACGGTATTTATTTTCGGTTACCGAAAGTAACTTTGCTCCGCCATTTAAGTTCTAGTGACTCAATGGTTAGCGTCTGGTTAGCATTCAGAAAGTTGCGGGGTCGAGTCTCGTTTAGAGCTCAGAGTTTTCCTGAGTTCATGGTGTTCCACAGTTTGATCAGCAATGTTTCCTGAGACTTTAAAATTACTGTTAGTTGTACAGCTCAAGTTCTTACGTTCTCTGAATACTCAGATACTTTTCATCATTTGCAGAGATATTCATTAAAAAGAAGACACTCCTCACCAACAATATGATTTTCCTTGATCTTCTCTTCTTCGTTGTTCTCGTCGGCACGTACATCGTCTTTACAAACAGCTGAATTGGAATTACAATCTTGAAGGTCAGTGTTTTTAGACTCTTCTTCCTTTTCTACCTCTGTTTTATTCTTCTCGGTGTTCTCACTTTTCAGGAAAATTGTGTGGGAGTTCTAACACAGCAAGACGGATTTAGGTTATATATTTATAAAATATAAAGCTAAAAGGGACAATTTCTAAAGACGTTATTTTTGCGCATGAGAGAACAAGCATCAACGGTAAGAATTGTTAAATTGTGGAAACTTAGTGTATTTCAGACGCGGTATGTGATCCTTCGTCAAACTCGTAATCTCAGGAAAACAATTCCTGAACTCTGGACGGGAATTGAACCCGCAACCTTCTGATAACCGGCGAGACGTCTCAACGATGTCGGTGAGATGTCGTCTCGTTAAGAGGAGACATCTTGTTAGGAAAACATTAACCCAAAACCTTGATATGCATCTTACCTCAGTATCCTTAGATTTTGTGGAAACATTCTTAGCAACTAGCCGGAGGAAATTCAAATACCGTGATCTGAAATAGTTGAATGAAAACTATGTGAAACAAATTTATGTGAAAGAACACATGTTACTAACGCATGCCGCATACTGCGCCTAGAAGTCAATAATTTCAGGCAAGCTTGTTTTTACAGTTGTCAAAATTACTCAAGCATTTGGTCGTATAGTGGCCATAAAATACTGGTAACGGCGCGGTTAAGTTAGCTCTTACGTCTTCGTGAAAATTTCTGAGTCCAAAGATCTTATTTAATCTGGCATCGGCATTAGAATGATGTAGTTTGTGTTGTTTTGGTATTGGAAGTCATTCAAGAAGGCTCTGGACAATGGGAAGTTTTAAGCAACTTTACTTAGTTAGAACTGATAGCTGACATAGTGCTTTTGTAACTCTTTGTAATATTTAAGATTATCCGCTCTTACATGCAGTTCGCGAAACTCTTTCATCAATGAACGTAACAGTTTATCAGCAAACTAATGTAAGAAATATAAAATCACAAACATGCACAATACAATCTATACAAGCTATCATAAATGTGAAATCTTTCATAACGTTTAACTAAACAGAGTCACGTAAAAATATTGAGGAAGTGCGGTCAGTTAAAGACATATTAAAGACAGTTGTAAAGCGTTCTCTGACCAATCATTTTATAGTACGAGCTTTCGGCCACCTAAACTGTAGCCTTCGAAAGGTAAAAATAAAAAAGTTGAAGAGGTGAGATACATAAATATGCACGGGATGACGTAGCAAGTGGGAATAGATACTAAATACAGAAACAACAAATCAGGCATGTATTAAGAAAAAGAGGTGGCGGTAACATTGTTTATGTAACAGAAGTGAATATTGTTGAGGTAGGTGCTTCGAGTTATTGTCGGCTCCATCAATCGTTGCAGTATGTCACGACTCAAGTGTTTTTCTTCTTGAAGTTAATGGTGTGGATTTGAGTCCATGCATGGTAAGCAGTATTCGAATTTTTATTTATTTCTTTTGCATAAACAATGTCACCGCTAATTCTTTGTCTTAATGCTTGTCTGATTTGTCGTTTATGTTACAATATTTAGTATCAATTCCTTCTGGTTACGTGATGCCGCTGATATTTATGTCTTACCTCTACAATCTTTTATTATGTGTTACCTGTCGAAGGCTACTGTCCAGGCAGCCGAAAGCTCGTATTAAAATAATTGGTCAGAGAATGCTTTGCAGCTGTCTTTAAACAGGCTCGCTTACAATGTGTCGTAATCCAGGAGTTTCTTGGGTTTTTTATGTCCAAAATGGATAAAGATGGCTTGAGGTTTATATAATTGCAAACAAAAAAGATCTACTCTGACCAGGGTGCAATTTATCCTTGCGCGAAGGCGCCATGAAAACTTGAACTCAGGTAAGTTTCCAAAAATATTAATTTTGCATGTTAAAGTTTATTGGGGGAAAACTTGTTGAAGGAAACGTACGTCATGAAAGACTCGATCAGTTCCGGTCTTAACAACACCAATTTCGTTTTGTACGGAACAGGATAAGAAAATGGTTCCTCTTCACTATTTATCGTAGAAGGATTACTAGGAATACCTGTAATTGTCAAGAAGAGCGAGTTAGATCTCATCAGCAAGACATTGCAAAACATTTTGAGAAAGACAGATTGCAAACAAACCTTCTATAAAGTTTACATCCGAGGGAAACGTTCGAAATAAATCCAAAATGTAATGGCGACCATCAGCACCTAAGATACCCTAAAAAGAAATTTGAGAGGATTTCTTAGTTTAAAAGCGTGAACGTCTTTGAAGAAAAGGTCGAAACTGGCTAACAAAATATAACGAAGCCTTATATTTTAATAGGACATTAATAAAGGGAAAATTTTATATTTTAAAAATGTATTTTGGTCACTAAATAGCATTTCCTTTGGGCTGCCCTAAAACCCCAAAGGGCGGCTCTTTAAAAGCCATTAAACCAGCATTAAAAGTTGACACGTGGTCTTATTTGCGAAAGTCGACTCCGGAATTGAAATAAGAGGTAAAATTATACGAATTCGTTCTATGAAGGGCCTAAAGATCTATTCGCGGATACGTAAGAATGAGACAGAACTATCAGTATCGCCAGTCCACCTGACTCACACTCCTAAATGTGAATAACCTTGAACGACTTTTAATGACATCTTTCAACGCAGCATATGTTGCACAATAACTTGACGTGAGTTTACTTGTTATTTTTGGGAAAATTTTTAACAAAATTTTGTAGCAGCAACAGAAGAGGCACATGAGTGAACCAACAATTCTATTCACATGAGTTCCAAGCTGGGAAATCCAAGTTGAAACGCTGTAGTCTGAGTGGGCTTAAATTTGGACCTTAGTGTCGAGAAGCGACACGCTAACAGGACACCCATGATTCCCTTGATTTGGAGACTGAGCAAGCGCGTTAAACTTACCTTGCATTCAACAGACGATACTAGCTCAGTTTCTTCATTTTTTTCATTCAATACTCTATCAAAAACGATTTTTGACAAAAGGTAAGAAATGAATTTCATCAATTACCTTAAAATTAAATTTCAACATACGTTCATGAATTATTGATGAATTTGGTAAAGTACTTTCAGAAATTCATTTATAATTCATGAGGTAAGCAGCCAACCAGTTGGCCTAATTTCCGCCAAGTGTCGAGACTGAAAATCTGCTCCAGTGTGCGCCGAACTTGACCAAATTTAAAGTTCAAGGACACTGGAAGTACATTTCAATTGACGTATGAGTACCATAATGTACTTATGATTTTTATACTTACTTTTGTGGTCGAAGTCGCAAGATTTTTCCAGCTTTGCGTAACTATAATACGAAAATACAGTCACAGTAAACACATTTTTGTATACACTAGGCTATCTCTCTCATATTTCACTATTGTAAAAGTATTTCAATTTCTTTCAATATTGAATAACACAACAAATAATTTCCCTACCAGCTTGAGAAAATCCTGATTAGATGCAACGGTTTTACCAGCATCAATTGAACCATAAACCACTGAATTTTCCTGGTCTCGTTGAAGAATTCCTAGGACGTAACATTTCAGGAATTCAACATTTTGCGACGGTAAATGACAAACCAGAACTGTTTCGAGGGGCTTCTGAGGCTCAGTTAAGACTTGTACTCTGGCGTTAGCCAGAGTAAAAATAGTACAGTACGTCCGTCGCAGAATCCATTGCCAGCCGACAATTTGAAAAAAAATATAAAACAAAACATAATCCGAAAATAAACATCTTGTGAATAACTCAAGATATGAGCTTAAAAACAAGATGTTTATTTTCGGATTATGTTTTGTCTTATATGTTCGTCGCAGGAAAAAGGTTATATATCCCTCCGATATAATACTATCCTATAATTATTTTTTACTTTTTTGTAGATAGAGGTAGGTCTACTTTTGTACTAATAGTCTAATGTCGGTGCACCCATTTAAGCACATCTTCCTCCTCATTTTTTTAACGCACGACACCTGCACGTTTCAGGATTGGTTTTGAATGCCAACGTTTTTTTATTGTTTAGCAAACGAGTACAACTTGCTTTAACCCTGTAAATTGAACCGTAAATTCATCTGCCAAATTAGTAGAATTCTTTCACTGACTTAAAAAATATTGGCTAACCATTTTCGGTCTAATACCCATAATAGGTGCTCAGAGAACTGTCAACTTTTGCAATTTTCACCATTTTTCTGCTCGAATAGCGACACGAAATAAACTTTTTTTACAATCTAAAATAAAAACTGAGTCAGAAAGGTGCTTCTTTCTGTTGTTACTATAATGATGCGTTTCTTCGCCACAAAATAAGATAAACCACCCTACCTGGAATGATGGATTGCGCAATTACTCGATACCCACGATAGTCCACTACAACCGTCCCTAGTGTGTACAGACCCTAAAAAAGACAAGAAAAACTACAGACATGCCAGGTCAATTCCTAACAGTAATGTAGGGCTCCTTTTTACAAATCAATCACCTCAATATCATTACGTCAGTAACTTAATCTCCGCCTATATTTTCCCGCCACAGTATCTTCACACTCTTCTCCATTATCACATCTCCAAGAACGGGAATAAAGCAGGAAGCACGAATCAAGGGAAACATTTTACCTCCTGACATATACTTCACTCATATACTGCAATAATTAATCCTTTTTATAATTTACACCGCTATAAATGGAAAAAATTTTCCACAAATTTTTGAAATAGCTTATCAATTGATTTTTGAAAGTAAAAATCTCACCACTAATCGTGCATTCGGTGCAAAGACTGAACGGTCAAAATGATTTAGACTGAAGCAGCGACGACAGCATTTTTACAAAACCCTTTCTCCTTTCCTCAAAATCATTTCTCCCACGGTTTAACTTACCTCGACATCAGCTCTGTTATATGCTGTAACGCCTCTTAAATCAGCTCCCTAAAAATCCCAGGTAGAATTGTAGGTAGGACAAAAAACAAACAGCAAAAAACGTTAGAACTGGCAAGACGATTAAATATGGAGATTAAGCTGGAATACCGCGCGATAAATGATTGAACCTATTTTCTCAATCAGTAAGGTGAATGAAACACGTAAAATATTTTTCTTATTTTTATCAAGAAAGTTCTTTTCTTTCACAGTTGGTAACAAGTAATGTTAATTCCTCTGCCGATTTGTTATAAATAATTAATACAATGTCATACTTACGGCAGCAGTGTATGCAGCTTCGTCACCTAGAAATGAGCCACGACACTGATACGTAATAATGCAAAATAACTTCAAAAACATTTTCAAGTACAGTAGTTTAAAACTAGAAAACCAAAAGCATTGGAAAACTGCCGGAACTTTGGTAACGAGAAATTGACTTTTCGTTGGAGTGAAACTTGTTTTTAAAACTAGTAAGTTTCTTTGTCGGGGAAGGAGCCCATTTCCCTTAGAGACACACAACTGCATTCTATCGGGCTAAGCCAGAGCCTCCTCCTTCACTCTCGATAAAACTCAATTATTTGATCATTAGTCATACCTCCTACATCTTTGAAGTGATCTCTACTATCGAAGGCAAAGCTAAAGAAGATGTTATTCCAAATGTACATCCGAGATCTAAATGAATGTGCATAAAATAACGCTTATGTTCAGCTGATATTAACAAAAACAGAATAAGTACACAATAAAGGAGATAAAGCTAGCCTAGTCCCAAGGTTTGTTTCTAAAACAAGAACATTATTTTATTAGTGAGAATTGTCGAATCATTTATTCGATTGCATTTCCCTAGCTTTTATACTCCATCCTCCAAGCTGTTCGACCGAGCTTTTGACTCATTCAAAACTGAATTCAAAACATCATCCGAAGAAGAACATTTTGAAAATCCAAGATGTCATTCAAAAATTAAGATTTCATTATGATTCATTGAATCACGCCTTCAGTTTTGGAGTTGTTTCTATTAGAATTATGTTTTGGATTGTTCTTTTAAAATTTTTAAAAACGCCACGGCATTCCAATCTATTCTGTTTGCCAAATGCAAACAGGGCGACCAGTATTTGTATTTCCAGTGTGAATGAACTCTAGGTATACGGTGTAAAGACCACGGACACAAAATGGGAACCCTCTGTTGTAAATTTCTAGGAGAACAGGAGATGTAAAGATCGTTATTCTTAGGACAATGCCTCGACAGCTGGCAAAAAAGTCGATATACTTACTGAGCGTATTCACACTTACAGGTATCTGTTCAGGTCTGATATCTACTAAATACAACTTACTTTTCATCATCGCCAGGATTAATAGACAAAACATTTCCATCCACAACTGACATTGCTCCTCGCGTGGCAGCCATGACAAAGTCGCTCGTGATCTAAACAACGACGTTGTCTGATAAATATTTTCACCTATTTTGTTCTTTAAATATTTTGTATTTACTTCACCTTGAATATGGCTCTATCTCTAAGAAGGCGTTGTTGCAAGGTTTCTCTTGGTAATTCTCTTGCCGACTGAAGTTCCTCGTTCCAATCTCTTAACTTAAAAGTGAAAAGCAAGCAAAAAAAAACACCAACAACAGTCTTGAATATCTTCAGCTAAACATTGAATCACTCGTGACAAAGTACTAGCTGCGGGGAAATCCCTTCCCTTATTCCTCCCTGCTGACTTTTATGTCGACTTACTTGCCCAGGCATATGTTCTTCGTGCCCAATCCTGACGTATGAAGCTAAAGAGAAAAAAAAATTGATACAATTTTCTTCATCAATAAGGCTTAGTAAAGTGTGATGGAATTATACCTTTTTAAAGCCACGTCTATCTATAAGACCTGAAAACCTATACTTCAGCAATTGCAGGGAACGTTACAATTCATCTAGTGACAGCTCCAACTTACAATCTTCAGCTCTCATTCGGTCTTGAGTATGGTCACGTTTGGGAATAGCCCAAGGAAATACTACATGAAATAAAACCAGACAAAAGAGATGTTTAATTAGATTGAAAACAAAGTGACAGATGGGCGATGAGGCTATAAGGAAGATGAAAATACTGGGTAATAGAAGGAAGCGAGACAGCAGGAACCACTGTATGAGTGAACGCAATTAGGTAAAGGTATATGTCGTAAGGTATGAGGAGGTGGGAGTACGAAATAGGTGGGACAAAAACAGGTGGTTGTAATGTAAGTAAGGGTTAAATACCGAGACTGAAGTCGAGGTGTATAACTGACCTACATCACGATATGGAATGAGGTAAAAATACCGAGTTATATTAGACCGGGGTGCCTATCGTGATATAAAGCTCAGGTCAAACGATGCATGATAATCGATGATAGTTAAAGAATTCATTCCCTTCCCGCCAAACTATCATCAACTATCATCAGCGAGTGGTCAAACAGAAAAAACTAACATCGACTATCATTAAAAATTTAAACATGCTCAAAGTGAATGATAGTCGATGATAGTTGAGGATAGTAGGGGGTCATAGGGAAGCGAGAGTTTCAACTATCATCGACTATCATGCACCGTTTGACCAGGGCTGAAGGTTAGATCTGGAAACCTCATTAATAGCTCGCGGGTTGGAAGTCAAAGAAGATAAGATGGGTGTTAAGGTGATAAGATAAGCACGTTTTCCATTAGGCGAATTTTATGGTGCGAATCGACTTTTGTGTAAATTGAATAGACTTCTCATTATTTCCATCCAAGAGCCCATAAGACAAAAGAAGAAGTTAATAGATTTCTTATTAGTTCTAGCCCAGAGATCATGAGACAAAAGAAAAAGTCAATAGATTTTTCACTGGTTCCAGCCGAGAGCCCATGAGACAAAAGAAAAGACAGTAGGTTTCTTATTAGTTCCAGCCGAGACCCCATGAGACAAAAGAAAAGACAGTAGGTTTCTTATTAGTTCCAGCCGAGACCCCATGAGACAAAAGAAAAAATCAGTAGGTTTCTCATTAGTTCCAGCCGAGAGCCCATGAGACAAAAGAAGAAAACACCCAACGGAAAACGGCCTTAACTACTTCCATGCCACGAGGGACTTATTAGTTTACTCTGGCAAACGCTACACGATTTTACTCGTCCAAGGGAGAGATGTAGCATTGAAGGAGTTAAGAGAACAGTCAGGTGATAAAAGGAAGTGTATGTATTGTTAATGAAGATAAGGATAAATGAGAAAAGGATAGATGTGGGTCTACATATGAACAGACTTGCCAGGGGGGTGAGCTTAAAGAAGGATAGGTGAATGGCCAAATTAGTGAGAAAGAATCACAATGGTGCAGCATGGGAGCTAATTCCACAGCTAGGTTCATTTAAAAGGTAAAGTTAACATTTTTTACCTTGGTACGGTGTTGGAATTACTTCCAATGGATGGCGTTTGACACTAAAATTTGGAAGTAAGAAAAAAAAGCTGTAGAAGACAAGATTTCTTATATCCTACAAAAGTTCAAGATATTTTACAGCTACTACTCACCTGGTTTTCTGCAGTAAGGCAAAGTTTTTCTTGAAAAGAGGACTGAGCTATAAGAAATTACAGCAAACAAGGTAAATGACTGTCCAGCATCAGACGATTATGCACAGACGACCAAAGAACACAGTTTTAGGCAGTAACAGGAAGCTGGTTTACTACTTGCAAATGTTTTATCGCCAAAACGACTTTGTTCTTCTGTTGGAACTAAAGAGAAACCTTCAGACTTTTTACGGCAGGGATATCGCATGGCGCAAAGAAAGTAAGTAAGTCCATCGTAAATATTATAGAATATTTAAAAATTCCAGAATATTTTACGAATCAAACATGATTCGTTCCTTTTTTATGAATAAAACTTCAAAAACTCATTAATATTTTATGACAAAAACACAAAGAAAATCAGTACCGAGACGGCGTTTGGATAGGTGGTTTAATTAGCATAAAATTTCGACAACTTAAACCTGATTTTCTCCTTAAATACGAATTCGTTTGAGAAGCCATATCATTCATTCGAAAGTTGCGTTTGTTCTGACTACCAAACATCTCGAAGTTGGTCAAAGAAGTTGGATAAAAAACTTGGTTATCGCCTCGTTTTTCAACTCTCTTCTCGCTCGAGTTAAAAATATGATGGCCCAGACAATATATTTAAAAAATGGCATAACAAAGACATATATTATGAATATATTTAATGAACTGACGTTTCGTCGCTAAACCCGCAACATCTTCAGAGTGAGATAAAATTACAAAGTCTCGGCTTAAATATAGTAGGCTGTCTCTTCTCGCTGTTTGAATATCAGATCCAACGCTGTTTCTTGTGTTTAATATATAACACTTTCATTTGTCAGGATATGCAGAGTATTTGACATTTCCACCACTTCTGTTCACACTCCGTAATGTCTCACCTGAGAAAGAAGCCCCACTAAGGTATGCGACCTGCAACTTTCTGCTCGAGGTAGGGGGTTAAAAACACCATTTTCACTCCTGAATAGCCAAAAAAAGCACGAAAATAAGCATAAGACTAAAGACATTAATATATCTGATAACAAGTAGTAATGTACAATGGTTAATTAAACCAAACGAAAAGGACACAATTAAGGCAAATATAAAACCCACAGGTACCTATTGACGTAGAAACCAGACGGGCACGATGTCACATTCACATGATCATCTTCCAATGTTACAACATCAACATAGAGCAAGTCTCCTTAAAAATAAGAAGGCAAGACAATGGATGGCAACTAGTAGTGCAAATTACTTGCACTAGGTGATTATTTGTATCCAATATTTTATCTTGATCAAATTTCGTAAAATTGATGGTCCCTATGTGGATCAAGGCTTTTGAGAAGACATTTAGTCATTACAAAGCAACAAATCAATCCTTTGGTTAGTTTATAAAGTTTGAGGATTATTACCTGCCAACCTGCGATAGCCAGGAGGTGGGTTCCAGCTGCTTAACGATAACTCCTTTACACATAAAGGAACCTTTTACGTAATGAAAGAAAAAGATGAAACAATCACAAAGACCTGCGAATAGATCAAGAGATAAAGCCTGAGATTTAGCGAAGTATACTTAACTGTTGACTTCAAGATATATTGAATGGGATTCTGTGTGTGTGACAGGGAGATAAACTGACGAATAGACTGACTGACCAACATGAGGACAGGTAGACAGACAGAGAAAGACTCAGGCAGGCATGCAGAACGACAAACAGATAGACACACACACCAACATCCAGGCAACCAAACGCACACAGGTAGACAGACGAAGATAGACACAGACAGGCAGGCAGGAAGACAAACAAAAGGATAGACAAACACACATCAACAAGAACGCAGAGCAAGTTAACTAGTGATAACTTGCGTCCCTTAAAGACGTCAAATTTGACCTCATATTTCAACTAGCGCAAATTAGTCATCAGCTAATGCAAGCCAACGCAAGGGATCGCAAGTTGGCGGTCAAACGAGGTACAAGCTAAAATTCGCGGTGACTTGCGTTCTCGTTTGATTAAGGCTTTAGGTAAACAGACCGACAGGTAGATATATATATAAAAGTACAATATATAAAAAGGCAATATATAAAAGTACAGTGCTGGCGTAGGTAGTGTTATTTGACGTGTGCCTAAAGAGGGTAAAGCAACGGCGGAAACTTTGAAACAGCTAAAACTGACGTTTGGAGAGGTCCTTCGTCGGAGTGTGTTACGTCCAGCTCATTCCTGCGAAAACCTTCGCTCGAAATTTCAGTTTCGCTCAGTAAACTCTGAAAGGACTGGAATATAACTCCAGATTGAATTTTAAAGCCAACCATGGAGGCTGACATGTAAGTATGTCCTAGTCCCTGTTACGAAAACTGTTCCACAAAAACCTTTAAAAGATTTCATCATTTTACGCCAAGTTTCATTTTTCTGAGACAGCTTTTCATAACCCATATCAAAAAGAAGTAAGTGGTCTTTCACCTTACCTATTCCTCAGAAACAGCCGTTAGTAAAATATGAAGTAATGAAATAGTTCGGTCGAAAAAACGGGAAAGAAAACTCGTACTCTTTTTTCGTTTTCCTTGGGCGTTCTAAAGTTTTTATTGAAATATCATAAAGCAAGACCAGGACGAAAGTTTCGTTAATCTTACACTTGATTTAGTTTTTATCCGTCAGGGTTGTTGTTATTGCCGTAAAAATGAGAATTTACGAACTAAAATAGATTAAGAAAGAGGTTAGTATTGCTTAGTGTTGCCGGTTCGTTGTAGCTACACGCAAGAAACACGCATGCTTTGTACCTACATGGGCGGAAAATTTGGCTTCACTCAATTTTGAGAGGGCATTTTGCTTGAGAGGGTATGGGGGCCGAAAATTGGTAACAAATTTAACATTCGCCATTTTGAGTAAATCGGGGGCAAATTAATTGTCTCCAAGCCCTTTACCGTCAGTTTAAGAGTTTATGTTGGTGAGTTTACCAGTAACTCTCGTTCACGAATTTACTCAAAAAAATATCATTCTATTTAAATATTCTATTACTATTCTATTTGTTAAAAAAAAGCCAAATTCACCGTGATCAAGAACGGTTCGTGTATTGCGTTGATTGTTTTGTATTCTTTTTATTAAAAAAAAAAACAAAACAACGGACAAAAGTGAAGTGGTTGCCCCCAATTTATTCAAGATGGTGGGCTTTCAGTTTGCTACCTGCGGTCGAGGAACATTTGAGTGCAAGGCCCTCTCTAGTTAATATATGATCTCTATGAGGCTGATGCAGTTTTCGTTCCCAGTCTTTTAAGAGTTCAATGGTTTTTCTATTTTAAAGTTTCGGCAGTTCCCTTTCCTTTTTTCGGCTTTACACAGCAGACAGAAAAAAGACGTATATACCTTTGGGGCAACATCTTTAGGAAACAAGGGCTCGATTGTTAGAGGTTGTTCTTCGCTTGGAAAGACGTAAGATGGAGGGGTACATTCTTCAGTCGGAATGGTAGCTGGATTATCACGTTTACTTTTAATTACATCCTCTGAAAAACCAATAAAAAATAACTTTAGTGTCGGTTGAACTTGAAAATTAGCTCCATATGGTTTTATGATGTCGCTCACACTGGACACGTCGCGCGAACGTTCCAACGTTGACGCGTTCAGTTTGAACGATATCATTAAAATAATAAGGTCCTTAAATTTCCACCCGTCATGCGCACAGTTACGGCGTCGCGTTACGCGTCCAGCGCGTATCGTTTTACAGCATAAGGCATAAGGTAGAGTAACGTTTTACAACATAGTGCAACGTCTTAATATGTATCCAAACGCCTTACAAAGAAGCGTAATGACGTAAAAAACCTAGCGTAACGTCTTACAACTTAATGTAATGTTTTACAATGTAACGTCTTACAACTTAATGTAATGTTTTACAATGTAACGTCTTACAACT
>JBAHVQ010000394.1:358529-371563 GCA_036872915.1 Nanipora kamurai | reverse complement strand
GGCGCAAATTTCCGGATATCGTTGAAAACGTCATATGGAGCAAACATTTAACCAAAGGTAACTGTATTTTTTCTTTACCTAAGCGACGTATTCTAAGTAATAGTTCGAGCAAATTCAGTAAAAATGTTCAGGACTGATTTTGAGATAATATGCTAGTTCTAAAGATATAAATTAAGCGCTAGAGCGAAACTAAGAGGTTTTGTACGGCGAGATGCTTTGTTCTGGGTCAATAGGTCGAAACGCCCAGTTGCGGCGCGAGTCGTGGCCCAGGAGTGCATCTACCCTCCACTCGGAGAATGATTTTGACACCTTTTCTACTTCCTCCGTCAGGGGCCATTGCCGCTCCATCGGGGATATCCTAGAAGTGAGATCATGCATGAGCTTGACGAACGTTCGCTGGCCATTGCAAATTACGATTTAGAGCACAGCTCTTGCTCAGGGAGCCTAATAAAGAGCCTAGCTCTCCAAATGTTGTAGTAGTTTTTCAATTAAAGTTCCTCACTATACGTTTTCTCGCTGGAACCGATTGGTGAATACGGGCTGTTAATATTTTAGATATATATGTATAAGCTGCAACAATTTACAAAGGGGCTTTGCTTCGAATACACATTTCAAGTGAACTCAAGCGAAGTTAAAGCCTGACAACTGGCGTCCCAAACTTCTTTTAAATGTTTTAAAAGATGTAACTGGGTGGAAAGGTGGTATGTTCTTTCGTTTGTCTTGCTCGGTACAATGAATGACTGAGTTGATCGCAAGAAACACAAAACTGCAATAGAGGAGCTAGACCGGGGGGAAGGAGGTGATACCGTCCACCCACTGGTCCTCCATGAGGCTTTTTCGGAGGGGAATTGTGACTTCTGTGAGAAAATCTTGATCTTTGTGTGGCTGACAGATGAACCAAAGATCAGTTGTAGATTTTTTAAAATGGCAAATCTCTAGAAAGTAATTGATAGTTTATAAATTTTGAGATCACCCAAGGAAGTCGAGGAGGTTTACCAGATAGTCAAGAGGCTCGTGTCACTTGATTGTCCATGGACAAAGACAGTGAGCAGAAAAGGATTATAAAATTAGGGATAAAGTTACAATACAGGCATCTTCACATTGTGGCAAAATACTTAAAGCTGTCCCTTCTTCTATGAATTTCTAGCAACGTTATTGCAAACCTTACGTTACGCTCGTGTCGTTTTAGGAAGGACCAGTCCTGCAGAGTTTCCCCCCGTGACTGCGATAAATGATGACGAAGTTCCCAGCTTCGCCGGAACAGTTAAAGAATAGAACAGTTTGACCTCCACCCCAGTTCCAGCTGTGTGTCTCCCAATTTAGATCAAAACGTTTTATTGTAAATGCCAGTTAGGTTGCCTCCACGTTTATTTAGCCATTACTTTGTGTGATCTTATATATTACCACCTGCCTCGACTTGCAGTGCTCGAAAGCTATTGCCAAGTTCTTAATTAGATTGGCTTATATCCAGACTATTGTTTTGATGTCGTACGTCAAACTCAGCTGGCAAATGTCAATATTTGATTAATTTTACAATAAAAATATTGTAAAATTAATTAAATATTGAATATGAATTTATGGTTTCATATTACCCTGAGGATGGTTCTGAAATAAAATAGTGGCAAGGTACGCAAGCTTTTTTGACATGTTGGAAACCCTTAATGACAAAATCCATGGTTTATTTGCGATAACTATATAGAAAATGAGCTGGACTATAAACAAGAGTCACTTTTAAAACTATTGAACCAGTTTTCCATTTCTATTGAACTTTTACAGAAGTTTAAAACTTCGCACAAAGCTTGTCACAACCTTTGGCAGCCTCATCGACTTCTGGAACGGAACTGTAGAGACCCATGATCAATAATTGCCATCAGTTTCCGTTCCTTAATGTGTTCTTCATAAAGAGTGATAACCCGTATGAGATAACACTGGCTCTTTTTGATTGGGTATGTTTTGTTTGGCTTCCGTT
Organism: Nanipora kamurai; assembly: GCA_036872915.1. NCBI lineage: Eukaryota > Metazoa > Cnidaria > Anthozoa > Scleralcyonacea > Helioporidae > Nanipora > Nanipora kamurai. The sequence continues at coordinate 369,594 of JBAHVQ010000394.1, read as the reverse complement.
GTGCTTATTATCTTTCAAACAAATGACTAAATCTTGCAGTACATGTTAATGACAGAGACATCAACGTTATTTTTGGATGGTGAACGTCAGTATTCTTAATTATACTGCACGAACAGATAAAATTGTGTAAATTTTGTGGCACGTCAACACAATTTACACTGAACAGATAAAAAAGATCTTTGTGAGAACTCAACGACTTACTACCCACTGAAGCATTGTAATTAAGTTGTGAAATGTTCGAAATGGTTGTTGAATGCCGGTAACGTTTGTTTTCACTGCGTATGGTGACGTAACGTTAAAAATAATCCCTGGTGTCCTTGAGTAACTTATCCGATTTACGATGAATAAACCGAAAGTGCCGTTGTCACTTGAAACAGCCCAGCCATTCTAATAGATTGTCTGCAAGTCAATGGGATTTTATTCACTGTTTCAAGAGCATTTCATGGATAAGTTGTCACGTTGTATGACGTAACAAATACACATATCAGTGTTCATATACATGTATTGAGTTTGAATATTGAACAGGTTTCCTGATTATCGAAGTTGGAATTTGATAACTAATCGCTCTCCTGTTCAAATCTGACCGGTACATTGAGCACCACTAGCGTACCAACGCGAGGTTTTGAAGGCAGCTTCGCCTTAGGACCACAAAAGTATAAACATCGCCAAAAAGCAGACTCGTAGCCAGAAGTATGCTTGCGGAGTTGCTCTTGAAACAAACGGAGGGGGAGAGACCATGAGCTAGTGGACCATTACATTATTCCTACCAGGCTTCCCCCTGTTTATACTGTGGAAAATAAGAGAAGGGTCGAGGGTGGTCCAATCTTAAGACCAAAAGTCAAAAGAATATATGAACGTTGTCTGATATTTACGTCGTGGTGTACAATGTACTTTATTCTATTATTTTTGACACTAAAGGGATATATACAGTGTCAAAGATATTTTAATAAAGTATATTAAACGTGAATCGAAACAGCCATTTAAACGTTTATTGGTGTACAGTACCTCTCTTTTTCTATTTCTATTATTTTCTATTATGAATTTATCATTTCAGTACCTCTCTAATATGAAGTGGAGATTGAAATGAAATCTATGGGGAAATATGGAAATTTAACTTTTTCAAACAGTTATGTTTGAAATCACCGCTACGAAAAATTATTTGCCGAGCTGACAATCACTACATTCATCAAGGACAATTAGAAGTCTGGCTCTTGTTCCATCAGTAAAGCATGCACTTGATTACACTTCCGATTATAATATTCATGGAGATTGTTCGCGTGATTGTTGTAGGTTATGTCTACCTAAAATGTTTTCCGAAGTTCTTGAAACCACTCTGCTTATTGACGTCATTCAAAGTATAATGGTAAATAGTTTTCCAATACAGTGAGGACATTGTTTAAGGAAAACTTTCTCAGCTCAGCTATCATCATCATCGAAAAATCAAATATCCTGCATATCTGACTGGAAACTAACCCAAAGACTGCATTGGCTACAATAACTAAAAGGTGACTTCGATGGTATTAAGAGTATTGCGTGGTTACAGAATCAAACGAAGCAAATCAAGTTACTCTTTAGTGTTTGACAAAATCAAACTTCGTAATAGCTTTACGGAAAGAACCCGTTTGCCACGGTCCCTATCTGAAGCCATAAAACCAGGTTTTAAAAAAAATAATTTGCTCTTTTGTTTGAGAAATTATTTGCCGAACCCTCTGAACTACTGACTAGCCAGTCTGCCGCTCGCATTGTTCAAATGTTAAACATTCTTTGTAAAACTGTATGAATCACCCAGACATGTAATGGTCCTTTGAACGTCGTCTTAATATTAGTAAGCCTGAGGAACCGACTTTCTTGAGTCAAGGACGGCAGGCGGAAGATTTGACAAAACAGATGTTTTTAAATTTTGAGCTGGAGAATCTTCTTTCAGGAGAATTTTTCGTCCAAACAAAGATGAGTGAATGACCGTAGCTCGCGGGCTCCCCAGCAGTTTTCGAGTTTACACAAGCTTTTCCTCGTGTTTGTATTAGGCAATGCAAAATTGGCCCAACAGGTTGTATTTCTTAAACATTAAACCTCAGGCCAGTAATCTCTACCACTGATAGAAGGCTTGAATTTTACAGTAAATACAGTTTCTGTTAGTAGTTTTCATTGTTATTTATTCTGCACCAACGTAAGGTGTTAGGGTCAGTGTTAGTCTATCGCTAAATTTACCGCACAAACGGAGTCTATATTAAATGAAAGTTAAGTTTTCGGGTGGAAGAATCAAACATTTTAAGAAAACGTCTTAAACGAATGATCTTTATGACCGGTCTACCCCTATCAAAGTTTCATTGGTCAAACGGTATAGAGCTGTCGAAAACAGCGACTCCTTTGAAATACTTTGACCAAATACGTCGATCAAAGAAACCTTGACAGTGTAAACAGGCCCTTACACTCAAAAATTCATTGTCACTTAATAAAGAGTCCATTTCATGTGGTCGAGAGAAGGCGCCTGATATAGACCTTATTCATAAATGGCCGCCAAATTAACATTCTTTTATGTGCAAATAAATTAGTCTTTATGAACTCGTTTTCATGTGCGAAATTCAAAAGAATTTCCAGTTTAAACGAGGTTATAAGGGCCAATTTATATGCATATAAAAGAATTTTAAATCATCTGCCATTTTGGAATAAGGTGTATTCCTTGAATATACACCACACCAAGTATTTTTTCCTCCTCCAGTCTTTTCCTATTCATTAATCCTGCTTCGTTTCTACCATTTATTCGCTACCATTGAGTAACTACCATGCAAGCAGTAAGGTCAGCGGCCATACGTTAATTTATACGTTACTTTATTCGCTTGTAATGAGTTCAATAATTGATCTGATTAAGATACTCTGTCTGTCCTTCGTAGATTTCTCATTCAAACTCAGCGTCAGTCCTGGACGTCGGACCTTCTCTTCAAGTAATTTATCAAACCCTTGACGTAATTTCTGCAAGAAAAATTGGTAATGGTAATTTTTAAAGATACCACTCAGGACAGGACCCCACAAGGTCCTCTAGGGATAACAGGAGAAGGCACCATGACACCAATCATTACCCGTCGGAACCTGTTGCCTAAAAAAGGCCCCAATCCACCAAATCACGTGGTCTGTAGGGTCCTAGGGAGGAGAGACAGACGGAATTCGGTAGATCCATCTTCTGGTCAAAAATTAGTTGGACTAACCTCACTAACTATGGGACAGAATAGGGGCTAAGTTTTCTAAGTAGGGGGCACAACGGTGAAACGAGAAACTTGTGGAAAAACTTTCCTGGAATTTTTAGTGAGCAAATAAGCAATAATTCTTGATTCCAGTAACTGAAAAATCTGAATCGACCATTCCAGAAACCATGGAAAGACTGAATTCCGGGTCACTTACCTAAGCTGTGATAGGATGGAAGTTTACCAATCATAGGTCGTCCTAACTTAGCTCTCTCTCAATGATTAGGGAGGAAAGCAACTGCGGATTTACATAAGTACCGTGCAGGACCACTATGCAAAGTTCTAAAGAACATATTGCTCACTTCTTGTACAAACATACCTTCACTATATTCGTAACAGTTTCTCGGCAGTTAAACTTGATCCATTCATCAACAGCTACAATCTCTTGTTCTTCATCCTTCCCAATTGTTATTTCTCCACCAAAGAAAAGTAAAGAATATGGCGTAATCGTGCTGCAGTCATGAATAAAGATCTGCGAATCGATTTAATATGTATAATTTGAGTAAGCAAGGCCACAGCCAATAAATTCATTTGGGTGGTGGGGAATAAAAACTAAAAGTGCGTAGTGAATATTTTCTTAAAGTTCTGTAATCTATTAATATTTTTTTTCGTTTTTGGAAGGAGGCAACTGCCCCCTTGCCCTTCTGCTATATTCGGCCCCTCGCTTGAATGTTAATACGCTTACAGCCAAGAAGGCTTTTAAGCATGCTGGGAATACCCGTGAGGGAAAGATGGACGCACTTGGAAGTCCATTTGACTAAGCTGAAAACGCTAATTTTAGCAAATCAAAAGTAAAATGCAATCAGCACTTGTAAATCAGTACCAGGATTACGACGGGTGGTGTAGTGGATTGACTGAAACGCTAATTTGGGGCTTTTTGTAATATTCCGGGGGTAAAAACAAACACGTATATCCGAAATGCTTTCTAGGTAGCATTTTCATGCAAAACACAGAACGTTTATCAAGATATATTTGTGGAACATTGACCGTTTAAAGAGATGTTCAGAACTACATACTTGTGGGTAAACTATTAATAAGTGGAGACATTGAAGTTGTCTAGTTTTCCTTTTTTTACTTACTAAGCTTCATATTAGAGAGACTTCAAGACTAAATATAGAAATCTTTGTCTTAGTGCCTCTATCGACTTATACAAGCACTTCTGATGTTAGATATTATAATTAAGAATGAAGCAAAACACTCGGTTATTGCCTTACGTTAAACACGGTTCTTTTGTGGTCTTTCTGCTTCATGCGTGCAGGGAGGTGTACGACTGTATGTCAATTAGCCCTTTTACAAAAACGCTGCATTATGGATAATCAGGACTAAATTGAAAGGAAATACTTGACCCGATTAAGTCGTGAGTCAAGTGCCTTTGAAAGTGACGGCACGGATCAAATATTTCTTTTCAAATTAGTCCTAATTTCTCATGATGCAACGTTTTCGTAAAAGGGCTTAGAGAGGCTCCAGGATACGTCTTCTTTCCTTTCCTTTTTCTTCGGTATCCTAATGCTCAGTTCCCTTATGTAGTCCCACTGCAACATTACGTAGATGGTCTCTACGATGAGTTTTCGAATGATGAAAATCAAAGCCCAGCAAATGAAACACATTCTCTGATGATGTTGCGTCTTAAGCAACGAAACGTTAGATCCAAATAAACCTTTACACAAATATGCCTGTGTTAAGAATTTTTTGCTGGGCTTTGATTTTCATCATTCGAATACGTTTTCCGCCTGGTCTTTTAATTGCAACGATCAGTTTTAGTGCGCATGCACACAAATGCAACCAAAACTTACCTTAGATGATTTAATTTTCTCACGATAAACCATCCAATTACTGTCAAACGAAACAGCACCAGCATTCACGGACTTTGGATGAAGTTCTACTTTGACTTGTCTGCCATCATGTTGGATGAGAAGTCGAGGAGGTCTGAAAAGATAAAATTTACACCGCGATGAGAAGACTTCAGTATTATTTTTCTCGGTTATCCGAAGGAACGACTTCAAATCCTTATCCAGTCAAAATGTTTGGTCGCTTGTTACGACGTAACACATTCATAATCTTTTCTCATCGTGTTAAGCCGCGGGTTTTTCTAAACGTAGACCTGAAATACCACACATTCTCGTGGATAAGACTGAAGAGGAACTTGTTCACGCAAGATAAAGAAAACCCAAACACTGCTCCAGGTGACTCGCGAGTTCAGAGGATGAAGCAGCAGTCCCGTGATCCTTTTGAGTCCGACTTAAAACGGCGTTACAATGAACAAAATTGAACAAAGGGCCTTTGCTCGAAATGCGAAATGAGATGTCCTTGGCGACGTAGCAAATCCACTATGGGATTCTATGGTCACAAGAAATATTAAAGTCCCAGGAAATATTAAACTTATAAGTGATTAGATTGAAATTTAGAGCATTCTCGCAGTCACATAATGCAAAGGAAACATACAACAACTTTAAAAAAGAGTTAAAGATTTTATGAAAACCACATGGTTAAAGATGCTATGGGAGAGGCACATGTCCCCGATGCCCCCTCCGCTAAGACTGCGCCCTCTACGTTCAAGTAAGCAGCCACTTGTTGTCACGGGCGTTCCACGACGATACTAAGAAAGGTTACCAAGAAGACTAACCTGAGGATTGATTTTGAGATAAAAAATTTTACTTTTTTTGGAGGAAAACATTAAGTTACCAACCTGTTAGGAATTACAGAGTGACTCACATAAATGACGTTGGGATAAAATCCAGCACAAAGAATAGCTTTAATTAAGTGTTGATTTTCTAAGAACGGAAATGTAAATTTAATGAGTTATCAGGACTAGCAAGAGAAACTAAATGAAAGCAGGTAGGGAAACCTTACGGGAATTAAAGTTAGCCTCTTGGTCTTTAGGATTATTGGAGGAGATAAAGCCGATCTGATAAAGGTGTTCAGCAAACTGTGTTTTCATGTTCTTTATCATCTGACAAAAAAATAGAAAGATTAAGCTCTGGCTAATGATCAAAAATCCCATATCGGCACCCATTTATACTATATAAAGATTATGGATTTGAAAGCCATTCACAATTTACTTAACGCCTGTGGAATGGGCAATACTCATATATTTAGTGACAGAGCCTAGCGAGAAGAGGCAGCCGAAGCAATTATCAAGAAGCCCGAAGTATCGTCAAGATAGGAAAGCTGTAAAGCATGTTGTAAACTAAACTCCGCCTTGTCTTGCCTTGTCCCAGAAGCGAGAGCTCCGAATTCAGTAAAGGATTAACCCTGGGCAATCGTCTATGGAGCGCGGCGAAGGCTCTGGGAACGAATTTGTTTGTAACCATGTCAAGTACTGGTACTGTGTAAATACGTCAATTTCAACGGGATAAGTCTTTCAAATTCGAGTACTTAATTAATTATTAATTTAACAATGATTAATAATTATAATAAATAACTTTGGCTTTAATAATTAATTAATTTGGTTTTAATACTTAATTAATAATGATTAATATACTAATTTATAAGTTATTATAATTAAAATTATAATATAATTAATTATAATCAATTATAAATATAATTACTTTTCAGCACTTTATAAAAACTAAAATGTTATCAAACCTCACACCTGGAGCACTGAAGACGACAAAAAGTTATCCCAACAAAATTGAAAGCCATTCCCACATCTTTCAGCAGACTCCCATTCCTAGGAAACAAGAAGCACAATACTCTTGATGCTCTGTCACAGTAACACAAATTACCAAAGTCTCGCATCAAAACATAATCACTACCTTACCTTATAAGCGTTGTACAAGGTAATGTGATCGCTTTGACTTCCTCGGGAAAGTCTTCGTCGACACTCGTCCGATTGCTTTTCTTTATTCTATATGAAAGGTGAATTGATGATTTAAACCCACAATCACAAGTAGACAAGTAACTTCTTGATCCGATAGTGTTATTCCAGAGACATTCACACAATATACTTCGCTCTTCGTACATTTCAACATAAATGTACCATTTTCATTTAAACGAATCTGGGAAAAGGGTTAATGCTCTCACTGTTTCAACTCAACGTGTTACTCTTTACAGTAACGTTACCTGAACTGCCTGTATTTTTCCAAATTTTCTTGACCTATAGTAACACACTGTCTTTACCCTTCAAAAGACGCTCCCCAAAGCTTAGTTACCAAAGCTCGTATTATCTTATTCTTCCTACACTTCAGTTCGCCCAGATGGGACACTGTGAGGTTGCTCTCCTAGGCTTGCGCACTTCCCCCAGTCTTCTTATACCCCAGCAATCCTCAGACTTCACCTCGACACTCCTGAGAGGTTGGTCACTTTACCTTACAGTGTTTACTTTGCATTGCCACACTATAGGAACACTCAGGTTTTCACCGAGGCAGGACACTCCCTAATGGATGGTTACCTAAATTAATGGTGTTCCCTAAATCTTCTCATACTTCAGCAACACTTAGTCTTTCATCCAAATGGGACACTCCACAAAATGACTTTGCAATGCAAAGTAACCATCCTTATATTTCACCCGCTGGTAAAACTCCTAACCGTAGAAAAATCAGAAATTAAAGAAACTTTTGGCATTTGATTGATACTGTAATATTAATTTACTTACTAAAGGTATGACGTAAGGGTCTCGGAACCCCATACCCGAGGCAATGGTAAGCACAGGGTCCAAGCACGACATGATGGCTCCGAAGAGAATAATTTTACCAATTCTTGGGTGAACTGGCAAGCGTGCCAAATGATAACCGAGGGAGGTGAGGTTCTCAAGCGCATCAACAGCATTCTGAGGATAGAAAACAATAAGAATCCTACAGCAGTTATTACGACTATGGTTCGTTTTTCTTATTATCAGAGTTTCACACAACAAATTTTAAACAAACTGATAAATATATGAACACAAATATGGTTCATGTGGGACCTTGGAGTACATCAGACGACCAACGAACGTTCGTCAAGCTCGTGATCTCAGAAAAATGTCTGAGCTCCAGACGGGATTCGAACCCGCAACCTTCTGACGACCGGTGAGACGTTATAACCATTGAGCTGCCAAGATTCAGCTATAGATATATAGATATAGACAGATAAGAGCTATATATATAGGTTCGCCATATGTGCAACCTCAGTGGAAGCAACCATATCTAGGCCTCAGAAATCGTTTTTCTGAGATTATGGGATTGACGAACGTTCGTTGATCGTCTTAAACTGACAAATAGACTCCAAATCCGGTTACAACATGTAGCCAGTAGTCACGTTACGACATAAATACGGAGGCGCTGAAAAAATACAATCACGTACATATATTCAACGGGTATAAAAATCATTTAAAGATCCTTACTAGTTGTCTTAGTGTTGTTATGGCATGCTCAATGGCTTCGTGTGAGGGAGGCTCCAACGCTTTGATTAAAAACGGTTCGGCCACCCCAAGTTTTAAAATCTAAATAGCACAGTTGAAGTATTGCAGTTAGTTGTCAAGGAAACAAACAAGGGAAGTACGAAAGGGAAAAAAGAAGTAAAACACGATTGTGGAGTTGATCTAAGTAAGTTGTTAATTAAATGAAGTTCATTCACTTTTGACTCTCTCATTATCACCACTGCCATTTGCAAGCAAGTATTGGATATTTCTTACCTTAACTTGCAGGCAAATTTCTTCCAAGGGAGTACGAAGGATTTCCGGCAGTTGATAATCAGTCATTTGATTGTAATGAAATTTGGTGAAGAGGTGAAAGCAATGACCAGATTGGACCCTAAAAATATAATTCAGCTGAATATCAATAGTGGAAATGACCAGGCTTTTATCCGAAGCACTTTAAGAGAGAAATCAACAACGACAGACTAAAAGACGCCGGATAGCTCATCATGCACTCATATTCCGTAAAATCACCAACAATTATACCACCCGTAAAAAAGATGGTATACCTGACCAAGCAAACAACATAGTCCTGTTGAAATATAAGCTTCTTACTTTGGGTACACTAGTTTAGTAAGACGTAAACGTTTGAAGACCTGACCTACTGATTTTACAGATCTTACCTTCCTGCTCTCCCCTTCCTTTGTTTACATGAAGCTTTGCTGCCCCAGACTGGTAGCAATGATGCAAGTTGTTTCTCGACATCAAAGTTCTAAAAACGAAACAACAGGTGGAAATGCTATCTAGAAAACAGTAGTTCATTTATCCCTTTATTAGGCCCTAGAACCATTTGAACCTGATATTGATTATGAATAGGTGGGGGGAAAATCAGCCTGAATCAGTCCGGCAAAGTTTTGCCGGATATTTGCCTAATACTGCTCGGGTTCTTGCAAGTAAGAAACTCGGGAAAAATAAGTGGTTTTGGGTTCACTGGTAAGTATTTGATGTTGGTAGTTACAAGCTACAAAGAAAATTCAGATAAATAAATCTATTTAAACATAACAAAGTATCTTGTCCTTTTCTTTCTCCTGGTTCTCTTTTCCTACGGTAAAACATTCAGTCAACTGGTATCCGGAAATCTAATATCCGGTCGGATATATACTTAGAAACTAAGTATCGGTAATCAGTTTTCGAATACTTTTATGGTTTAGAAAGTATTGGGTTTAAAATTCCATTTCCCGTTCCTCCCTCCCAAATCTCTTGAGCGCAGTAACTGCACAGAATTGACCATAATAACATGAAATATTCAGGTGCTCGCGGTGAGCGTAGTGCCACAGTAAACTTGCTAACCTTTTCTTTGATCTTCCCAGTATCAACAACAAAGACAACATCGTCAATAGTAATGCTGTGAACAGAAGGAGGGTATCATGTTTTTACATCTCGTACAACTCAAAACCATTGTTTAAAATCTACGGAAAGGTTGTTAAAGGCTCAGATAATTTATCCACTGGTCGAATCTTGATCGAGAATTTAAATAGATACTGCAGTTTCGTAGAGAGCTAATTGAACATTAGAAAACCAAAAGGGTTGGGAAACTGCCGGAACTTAGGTGGAGAAAATCTGACGTTTCAGTGAAGGTCCTTCGTCGGAGTGAAATGTCAGTTTATCGTAACTTCCGGCAGTTTCTCAAGTCGTTCAATAATGGCGACGCGGCACTATACTTTTATATTGTTGAACATTACCTTGTTTCAGCTAAACTCGTTGACAAAATAACTTTTCTAACACCTGGTGGCGGTCTGTCAAATATCTGATGACAAAAATAAATAAAAATAACCTAATAATGATTACTTTGGTGGCAAACATATGTTTTACTCACAAAGTTTTGTTGTAAGACTCCTTTTAACATTATCTGGCAAAATATCAAAAATACTTTTGACAAAAATGAGTGTTTGATTCAGTGAGAACAGATGGACAGGGAAGGGAAATACGAAAGAGAAATAGGACGTGAAAAACGAAAACAAAATGGAATGGAGTGAAGAATACGGACAGCAAAGATGAATGAAAGTTAGAAATAAGATGGTTCAAAGGATTAAAATGTAAAATGAAGAAGAATGAATAAGAAATATAGAGAAGATAACGCGTACGTAAACCAGACAAATGAAGAAAAACATGTGTGAAGAAGAAGCACAAAGAAATAGAAAAAGCAAAAAAGAAAAAGAGATGAATAATATGGAGCAGAAAACAAAAAGACAAGGATCTAAACAATTGTAATGGATGCAAACCTGTCGCTGATTAACAGTTGGCATCAATGAATGAAGAGGTAAGATAAGAAACTTGTCTAAAGAAGAAGAAGCAAAATAGCAATACGGATTCTTTAAAATAGTAGCAATGGATGATCCAGGCGGAAAACGAATTCGAGTTAAAGATATGATGGCCCAGACAATATATTTAAATAGAGGCATAACAAAGACATATATTATGAAATATTTAATGA
>JBAHVQ010000394.1:341700-355890 GCA_036872915.1 Nanipora kamurai | reverse complement strand
TTCATCCTGCTCATCAGCACTACACTGATGAGGCCCATAAGGCCGAAACGGTTCCGTCTGTAGTTATATATATATAATCAATTTATTGATAATTTATCAATTCCAGTTTACCTTCTTGAAAGAATGTCCTTGACTACAATGAGCAAGAAATCGGAATGAATGCTTCGTTCGTGGATTTCGTCAATAATAACGTGACTAGCTCGTGAAAAATCTCTACAAGAATGCATAGAACTACGGGTATACCGACACAGTATCAAGAGAAAAGAAAAGTGGGAAAAATTACAAGAAGTGGAAAAAGTGAAAGGAGGAAAATAGGAGGGTGGAGCAAAAGCTCAGAGCAAGGAAAATGAATGATGGAAAGAGGACAATATGTGAAGTAGAGAAAGGAAAGCAGAAAAATGAAAGAAAAAGGGAAGAGGGTTGGGAAAAAAAATTAAAAAACGTGAAATGAAGAATACAGCTACTTAAGAGTAATAAAATCAAATGGAACGATCAGGGAATACACCCCCTGAATGGCAACATAACCTTGGGGACTGATTTAAAGTGATGATAGAATTAAATTTAATTCTATGCAAGTAATCAAAAAGGCTGAAGCGATTTTAAAATCCTAAATGTAGTCATTCTCATTGCCATTACTCACTTTCAGTCAAAAGAATCATAAAAATCCAAACTCACGGGTCATCAATAAGCCATCTGAGAAGAACACCAGTTGTACAGTAAAGAATGGAACCTTTTTCACGAGGACATTTGCTACAAAAATAGGACTCTACATCTCATTAATAATACATTAGAAAAACTCAAAGGAATAAGCATTTCAAAAACTCAATACAGTAATTTATGAGGAAAACCCAAAGGAAAATCAGAACCATGTCATATCTTTATAAGTCATAAAGACATGCTCGTTTTTCTTGTCAAACTTTCTTGGCTTACAAAACACTACTTCTCAAATTTTCTTCATCAGCTAGCATATAATGAGGGCTGTTTTTGACGTTTCACTCAGACGAAAAGCCTTTGTTCCAAAACGTCAGTTGAACTACCTTAAGTTTTCGACAGCTGTCTGACCTTTGTGGTTTATACACGTCGTCCAACACTGCATACGCAGCACTCTACTTTTATATCATTGCTTGTTCATAGGTTTTTTATCTAAGAGGTGATTTTTTTCACCAGGGTTATGGCTATAGCCCAAAGTTTCCTAAATAACTTTTACTGGGAAAAGTCAAAACAAGATTTATTAGCCGGTGAGGCGATGTAGACATCAGTGTTCCTCCTTAAACAAAAGATGCTCAAGTAATCATGATATTCTACAAACGAATATCCTCCAGCTACCTTTCCAGTCGTATTTGATATCCTGTACTTCCACCACCAACACTTTCACCCCGTTCTTCAGCAACTCTCTCAGCAATCTACCAATCAGAAAAGAATGACATGGACAATGTAAAATCATGAACTAAATGAAAAAAAAATCGAGCTAGTTCAACTCTGATCGTAAACGTGGTTTGCATGAGCAACCTGATTTGTATCTATGGTGTGACGTACAGTATGTACTGCCATTTTCTGGGTCTTACTTTGGCAAATATGTAACTTTAACTGGACAAAGATATGCATGTTGTAGCTTAGTGTTAATTGGACGTGTTTTATTTGACTGACTTCAGCACAGATTAACTAAGAGTGCATGTAGTATTAGAAAATAAACAAAGAAGAAACAATTTATACAAAAATGCATATAAGCATAACAAACCTATAGCGTAACAGCGTAATAGCCAATTACTGTGGGCCAAAAAATATTAAAATAAATTATACTAATGATGTGTATATGTTAAAGAAATAAATGCTGAAAAAAAAATAATAGACTGGCTGTGTCTTAAAATGCAAGCGCTAAAGACTGAGGATCATCAGGATTGTCTTCATGACCTTTTAGCATAGGAAGGTTTTCTGAGCCAGATCCCAGATCCTAGAGTTTAATTTCTGGGTTAATGCCTGATTTCTGGGATGTAATTGCCATATGAGGCACAGAAAACATTTCCTTTATTTTTAAAAAGGTTGCTTTTTCCAAAGAAAATACCAGTGAGTTCTTCTCTATATACTTACAGAAATGGCACTAATTCTGCGGGGTTGAGTACAAACAATCCTGCAACTAGAACCTTTGCTTTTTTGAATGTGATCATCCAAGATGAACTGTGCAACCTACCATGATGAGAACAACAATCAAATGTGTGAAAACATTTAAGGGCTTCAAAATTGGTGCAAGTCTCCCTTGTAACTGCTTTTGAAGTCCAGTAGTCATGCAACAGTTCTCAGTGATAATTGTCTAATAGTGGTGATTGGCTAATGATGGGAAAAGAATGTTATGTTGCACTTGCATGATCAGCAATTTCTAGGGAGGAATCTTGTGTGACGACACTTAGAGCACCTGTGAGACACAATAAGTTTGTAACTGATCAGCGATAAAAAAATTAGAACATTAAAATATCTTTTTACCTGTGTTGTTTTGCCACAACCTGTTTCACCACTAATGACAACTACTTGATGAGCATTAACTAAATTAACAATGGCCTAAAAGAAACCAAGTTGTTTGTGAAACATAATATTTGTCTGTACTTATGGTTGTTCATTCCATTGCAGTTCACCTTCTAGTCTGCAAGTTCATTCCTCATAAATAGCTATTTACCATAATTTTCATTCTTCCTTCTCAATTCCCTATTGTTCACCAAACTGCTTTTCTCCCCTGTAGCTGCCTTATACCTTGGTGCCGAGAATCACTGATTGCATGATGTACGGTGGCAGTGGAGCTAGAGATGTGGGAAATATGGATTGCACATTTTGTAACCCCTTTAACACCTGGGTACAAGGCTGTTCATTCCATAATTATCAGCTTTTTCCATTTTTCTTAGATAATTATTCTACCATTGTCTCTTTCTCATCTCAAATTAACCTCTACCTGTCTCTCATTTATCTGACTTAGCCACCATCAATGGCACATTTAGATCACCTTGGGGACAGTTTGATCCCTGTGGTGACAACTGGAATGGCCACCACCTTTTCGTGAGATTTCTGGGAGGAATAGATGTTACCTACCCGGTCTACATGCCTAGCATGCCCCTGGGACATTGAATAGCATTCATGTGGAGGCTACCTCCAATCTCATGGATTGTCTTTACTTTTTACCTCTCTCATTCCATATGCTGGCAATTTTCTTCTGAATTCCTGTAACAGTAATTAAAGAGAGCTAAACGTGGTAACATAGGGTATATAAATCAGTTTTAGGTTATCATCGAGGATGAAAAGGATGGATGGAAGGAAGGAAGGAAGGAAGGAAATGGACAAAGTTCTCTTACCACCATCTGTTGATACATTTTGTTGTGTTTTTCCTTGTAAATCAAATCAGTTTTCAGTGATTCATCCAGAGCTGGGTCATCTTTCATGGAATAACCCACTGGAATATGAGCAGAGGTACTTGGAATGCTGGTCTGAGGATTGCTTGGCAATGCTTGGAATTAAAAAAAAAATAAAAGTTGAAGTTAAAGCATTAATTCCTCACATTCCTAAAGTTCCAGAGAGGATAGCAAAATGAGAGAAGAAAGAGGAAGAACACGAACAGAACAACAAGAGTTGGAGGGAAGAAAGAATGGGAAAAAGGATATGAGAGAAGGGCAAGGGAGGGAAGAAGAGAAAGAGAAGAAAAGTGTGAGAAGAGGAGAGTTTGTAAAAGGAAGAAAGGAAAGGAGGACAGATAGGGGAAGGAGGTTAGGATATTAAAATTACATGACTGCTTCTTGACTGCTTCAGAGTATGGATGTAACCTTGTTTGGGTTCATGCCGGCTATATTTACTGTTTTAATAAAGGCAATAATATTTGTCTTACAGTTTTATCGCTCACCTGTAGCCTCCAATGATGACGATTTATTGTTTAACTCACAAAGAATGTCAGTAAAAAATTTTTCATGTCTCTGGGTCATCCTTACTTCCTGACGCTGTAAAACCAAGGGTTTGTAAAAGTAAATGAAAGTGATGGAGAAGAAAAACATAGAGAAGATAAAGTTAGAAGAGAAGCAGTTGCATGGTCAGAATTACTTCACTCACCTGACTTCTCTCATTTTCAACTTTCTTTTGTTTTGATCTTTGTTTATACCACATTCCTATTTCGTGACCAGATAGTCCAGGGGGATGACGTCCCCTTCCTGCACCTCTCCTTTGGTTATGTCCCTGGCCTCGACCCATGCTGTTGCCATGGCTATTTCCACCTTAATAATATAATAAAATGTAATCGTTTCTGCATTAATCTTGCAAGGTTTGTTTCTATCTCCCTGTTACATGCCAGACTGGAAGCTAGATCACTTGTTTAAAACATTTGATCATTACTCAGAGTTTCATGCCACTTGCAAAGCAATCATCAGGCACCTGGCTGTATAATATATATATATGTGTGTGTGTGTGTGTGTGTGTGTGTGTGTGTGTGTGTGTGTGTAACAAATATAAATTACAGTAACTATAGAAACTTAGCAGTTTAAGCAGAACATTGATGAGTCAAAAACGAAAAAACCTTTAATGTAATTCCTGACAAGTGCTATGTACCTCTCCTGTACATCTTTAACTCGTTTTGACGATTTTCCTTGAAAACATTCACAAATCCTTAAATCTAAATAAATCAACAAAGATTGTGATATTCAAAGCGCTAAATGGTCGTAACTTCAAAATAACCGCTGGCCATGGAAACAGCTGACTACGTGACCTACAAACATTTTATACTGGCAGTGGACGAAGGGAAAAAATGGCATTAGCCTGCAAGCTGCTTTATATTGGACATATATTAATTCAATATCATATTTAGGTTAAGTTGCTTCGCTCTTTGAAATCTTTTTACCAGTTATCAACGTTGACTTGCAGTTTTCTTAATTCTGGCATGGAGTAACTGAGAGAGTACATAAAATAATTTTACCCAGTGACATTATCAAAAACAACCTGTGAATTGGCTGATTGTCTTAGGGTAAAAGTGTCCTTTGGAATGGGCTGAAAAAGTTGTACTGTAAATATAATCGCACAAAAAAATTTTTTTTCATACGCTAATCGAACGCGCAACCTTCTGATAACCAGGGACTTCGCCCGCTGCAAAAAAACGCAAATTTTGGGCCTCCGGCTGGGAATGAAATCCACCAGCCAGCGAGCTAAGAAGGCTATATGCCAGGAGTCAACTTGAGGTCAGTAAATCACAAACTACACTTCTCTAATTGAGTAAACTTTAATGAATTACCATTGAATTTGAACGCAGTATTTCAACTTCCATTACAATGAAAACCAAGATATTTATAGAGGTATTTGAAGCTGAGAAGTTCTCAGCTTTTATTTCTATTGCAAGTTTAAGGCCAGTAGAGTTCCATACGTTTATTAAAAATCCAGACAATCTTCAGACATGGTTTTACACTACTCTGGCTTGAAAAGTTTTGAACGTAGCTTACAAAACTATCGTGGTGACCCAACGTTTCAACACTCCTGTCTAGTGTCTTCATCAGGGGTGATTGACACTAGACAGCATACCACAACGTACTGAATTTGGAAACCTTATGGGAGAACAATATATGGTGAAAGATTGTGCGTTTTGCGCGGGTCAAGGGACTCCGACTGTCCCCTTCCCGAGTGGCGTCTTCAGATTATTTTGCTGTGGCGATACCCATGCTTCGACGAACTAGATCTTGTAAACTCAGCCATATTTGAGCAATAAAACAAGGCAGAAATGATCACGGTAATACTTTGACTTTGTTTGAAAGCCCTAGTCCAACCTGAAACCTGATTATCTTCGTCCTGTTTTATAGTTGAAATATTCATATTGTTCGCGGTATGATACAGCAAATTTACATATTGGCGTAAGGATTACAATCACTTATTCTCTGATGATGTTGCGTTACACAACGAAACGTTAGATCCAATAAAATAAATTAAAATCCCGATATTTCACGTTTTCTGCTTGGTTCATTATTCATACTACGAAGGGCAAGTTTGTTGTAATTTTTTTAAAGAGAGGTACGAACAGATTATGATTAATTCAAAATTTCAAATTCCAAAATGGAAAGTTTCTTTATCGTTCGCTGATGATTTAGGCTAATTTGTTCCAAATTTTGTACATCAACCAGGAGTGCTCGCGTGGAGGTTTTTCTCGAATTTTTGTACGACGGATTATTGTATCGCTTTTACCTTTCGCATCCTTTTCCCCTTTGGTGACTCTTATATACCTTTTAAGTAACAAATGGACGGTAGACCAGGATTTTTAACGTACGATTGTTAGAGGACATTAACACTTTAGTTTTCTCTTTCCCCACCATGATTGTTTCCCTTCAATGTTTTGCTTTGTAAAACTTTGCAAATTTTACATTTAATTCTTAGAAAATCTTTGTGGGATTAGATTTTAAACAAGGTTGAAATATCTAAAATAAGGAGAACTTTCGGGGTGTTAAATTGAACACGACTGAGTCTCATTGGATACCCAAACATCAACAACTGCGATGAATAGAAAGCGTTATTCTGTTTGTGTTTACTATCATTCGCCAACTTCCTGAAATATAAAACCTCTTTTCCGCTGGATTTTTGAAGACTGTTGAGCCTGATTTTGGACAAAATCAAATACAAACTTACACGATTCTCTCTCTGTAGGTCAACCGTGATTTCCAAATATATCAAACGAACATCGACAAATCGCCGCGACCCAAGTATTTTGTTGGTCTGACACAAGTTTTGGAGTTCTTATGGATATTTTGAACATATCAGAACCTGTCATCACAGCTGCTTTGACGTCCTACAAACCTTGCACCTAAATTTCGCGGTGAAACTTTGCAGGTTTATTTACTACGGTGATATCTATAAGAAGTATCCAAAAAAATGGCAGGCGGAGTTTTCACGAGAGAACTACTTATAAAAAACAATATAAAGATATTTCTGAAGCGATATTAACGGTCTTTGGAGTTTGCAAAATCATTTTATTACTTATAAAAGTGGTTTTAATTAGTTTTACATTCTTTTAGATCTACAACAATCTTAAAACATCTTTTTTTCAAAGTAAGATACAACTAATGTCCAGTTTACTGAAAATCTCATTTGACAACAGCAGTTGCACCTTCTCTCTTTTCTTTCATTTGAGGGAGTTCTTCCCACTCAGATTTATCAAAATTAAAACATTCGACAGAATTGAGACCAACCTCCTCCTTATTGCTTCCTCCCATAACAATCATTACATTATCTGTGATAACCGCTGTACAGAATGACCTCTTGCATTTCATAGAAGGTAACCTTTTGGTCCTCTGGTCTTTGATATTATAGCTCACAACATCATTCAACACCTTTTTCGTCTTATCTTTCCCACCAATAATAATAATGTCGTCTTTCCAGGTAACGGTTGCCATGGCATGGACAGGAAAAGGCAATCGAGCAAGAGTTTCACAACAATTTTTGGTAATATCGTATAACAACACTGTATCAAGAGAACTATTGGGATAATCTGTCGTTGTTCCTCCAACAATAAAAGCTTTGTCGCCAAAACGTTGGGCACTGTGATTTGCTCTTGGTTCTGGCATACGACAAACCACCAGGGAAAGATAGGGAGAAACCAAACATACTTTATAGATATCATTAGTTACCTTGCCGCCTTTTTTGCCCCCGAAAATAAACAAGTTATTCTTGTACACCACACTTGCATGTCCCCAGGACCACTGTGGCAACTTGACGGGAAACATCTTCCATTGTAAGTTTTCTGTCAAGTTCAGAACCTCCGCACTATCTTCGTGTTTCCTTCCTCCACAGACGAACATTTGACCTTGATGGACAAACGACGATGAAAGGTGTCGTTTTAATGTTAATTGTGGGAGAACTGTCCACTGTTTTGTTTTCCACCTGAATAACTCAACTGATCTCAAACCATTTCCACCAGCGATGATGACATCATTCCTTTTGTATACATCCTGTTCCGAACAAGGGACTGGTAAACTATGAGAAGAGACTGCTAAACTGTGAGAAGAGGCTGCTAAACTGTGAGAAGGGCCTGGTAAACTATGAGAAGAGACTGCTAAACTGTGAGAAGGGCCTGGTAAACTATGAGAAGAAACTGCTAAACTGTGAGAAGGGCCTGGTAAACTATGAGAAGAGACTGGTAAACTTTGAGAACGGCTGGGTAGATTTATATTCATGCTTTTTTCTTCCTTCTTGGTCTTTTCAATTTCACTCCTCACAGCATCCTTTTGTGCGTAAAGATCAATCATTCGGCGATTAATATCACCCACCTTGTTTACCAGATCAACCATATGACCCTTCATATCACCTATCTGCACCTTCGTATTATCCATTCGAGTGCTTAGAGCACTCAGCTTGCTGTTCAAACCATCAATTTGGTCGTTCATATCATCCATACGACGGTTCAGTTCTCTGTTCATATTCGTCACAACTTCTCTTAAGCCGAATAGTTCTCCTCTCATTTCATCTATCTCTGTTCTCGTTACATAACAGTGAAGCTTTCGCTTTCTATGCGGAACATCCTTTCCACAAACTTCGCACTTCCCCTTTCGGAAGTTACATTCGCTTCTATCGTGTTCTTGTAGGTCTTTTCTGTTGACAATCAACTCACAACCATCGTTTAAGCACTTCACTGGACTAAAACCACAATCCCCAACATGTGCATCAAGTATTCCTACGTCCACAATAACACGACATCCTCTATCAAAATTGTCGCACTTGATTTTCAATTGTGACACGAGGTCTGTAATAACTCTTGAAGGTCGTAATGTTTGTAGTGTTAATCGTTCCATACAAGTGGGACATCTCTTAAATTCTTCCAGATAACGTGTGATACAAGGTTTGCAGAACGAATGTTCATTCCTCATGCATTGCATCGGTTGTTTAAGTACATTTAAACATATAGCGCA
The DNA here is from genome assembly GCA_036872915.1 of Nanipora kamurai. Classification (NCBI taxonomy): domain Eukaryota; kingdom Metazoa; phylum Cnidaria; class Anthozoa; order Scleralcyonacea; family Helioporidae; genus Nanipora; species Nanipora kamurai. The sequence continues at coordinate 346,990 of JBAHVQ010000394.1, read as the reverse complement.
ATGAAAGTTGTGAGGAACAGCACTTTCAAACCGGTCACCTTCGTATCCTTCGTCATGACGATCCATCACTCTTCAGAGAAAGCCTTTAACAACGTTCTTCTTGTCAATCTTTTGTCGTAAACTCGAAGCACTCGAAGTACCGTCGTTTTTAGAACTTGCTCGACTATGTTAATGACTGCGGAACAGAGATATAGCATTCTTGTCCACGTGAAGTACGTTGGTGAAGGCCATGTGACTAACTTGTCGAGTCAAACAAATTTAGAAATATTATGAATATTCTTCACGGGGGGTATTTATCGCTGAAACTTCCAATATCAATTCAGCCAACTCCCATCTTCTTAGTACAGATCGCTGTTCCGTAGTTTCGTAGTGCGGATCGCTGTTCCATAGATTTCCTTGATGTTTCGTTAGATTTAAAAACAACCTGTACTTAAAAGGCATAAAAAGTAGTTCAAATGCCAGCAGCAAGCGGTGTTAGAAGATCAACAGCTGGTAAGTACAGCCCTTTTTAAAGGAAGAGCTGAAGATCTTCTTTTAGTAACGTCCATACATATTTGCTAAAGTCACCAGAGAGGACCGTGGAAACGTTGGGTCATGAACGGTAGTTTTGTAAGCTAGGTTCAAAACTTTTTAAGCTAGAGTAGCGTAAAACCATGTCTAGTCAAAAGGTTATTAAACATGTGATGCTATACTATTTTATTTACGTTCAATGGCTCCGTTCTACTAAGTCCACGAAACTCAACTAACCTCTTGCCATGCAGCCAACAGTTTTCAGGAATGTCAGACATCGACAGAAAATAAACATCCTCAGAAAAGTCAAAATATGAGTCAAAACAAGACAAATAGATGCAAATGGTGACATTCCGACTTCATGGCAAAGTCAATGCCATGACTTCGCAATAAGGCCGAAATATCGCCGTCTATACCTCTTTGTTATGTTTTGAAACTGATATATTTTGAGTTTCTCAGGATGTTGACCCACATAATTTGTGACTGTCTAGCTGTAATTATCCAAGTGTAAACTTCGCTCTAGTGGTTATAGAGCGTTTACACAAAAACAAAAAAGTAACGAACCCAACTATCGTCGAGACCTCAAGAAAAAACAACTCTGAGTAACACAGCAGCTTTGCGAGCAGGCTTATCCAGGTATAGTTCCAAAAACATTTGACGTAACAAGTACTTTTGAGAGGTTACATTCCTGAAAGCTCAAGAGTGGCAAATTTACCGGCGGATTTAGTGCACAGGGGTGTGCAACTGGGGGCTCCGGATCTTTATTTATATTATATTTAACGGATGAATGATTTAGCATATTTTTTTTGAAATTCATTCAAATATACTTTAAGCGATAAAATAAAACGTGGTGTTCCACAAACTTAACATAGTTTATCAAATTATCACCATGCAAAGCTTCAAAGTACGGATCATTCAGATATATTCCGGAAAGAAGAAGAAAAGTCCGAAAGAAAATGACTTCTCCTATTTGCCGTTGAAGACTAAACACACACCCCCCAAGGAGCAACATCTTGTAAACTCAATATCTGAGCTATAGACAAGAAGAAATTACATTAAACCATTTTATTTCAATTATTTAATAATAAAAATCAGCGATATAAAATTAGTTCGACGTTTCGATGTCATCTTAACATCATTATCAAGAGAATAGAGTTAAAAGTTGAACTACGCTAGTTTAAGTATGATATGAGAATGGAATATATTACAATAATTACTAGATTAAAATAGAACAAGTGACTCAGAACAGTTTTGATTTTATCGAGTCCTGAACGGACAATCGGTCTCGATAAAATCAAAACTGTTCTGAGTCACTTGTTCTATTTTAATCTAGTAATTATTGTAATATATTCCATTCTTATATCATACATAAACTAGCGTAGTTCAACTTTTAACTCTATTCTCTTGATAATGATGTTAAGATGACATCGAAACGTCGAACTAATTTTATATCGCTGATTTTTATTATTAAATGTTTTAAAAGAAGTTCTTTTATCATATTTCAATTATATAAACCAAATTTTTAAAGATATTGCCTTAACATTCGACCAAACGAACGAAGAGAACAATAAGGTCAAGGATTCATGCAAAGAAAAACTACGCAACAAGAGAAAGTATTTTCGGGAAAAGAAATACTTTCGGACTGTCTGTCCATGAATATTTTCCTAACTTCTGGTTGGTAGGAAATTCCATCGTCTTTTCGCTAGAAATTTCCTGCTACAATATTCACAGCTACAGAGCATACTCTTACTGGGAGTTGAGGGACTAGTCGTGTCGCCAGCATATTTGCGTGCACTGCCTCTCTTTGAAGATCGGCTCCGGTACGCCGCTGAGACCAAGTCGACTCACAACCTTCTGACGATCTCCCCGATCATCAGAGAGTTACGGGTTCAATTCCAGGTTGATTCCAGGTCAACTCTAAAGTTACCACTTATGTTTACCGTCAAACCGTTCCATAGAACCCCAGTAGAATATTTCAAGCTTTACAGAAGTTAAACAAACAAATATCAAAACCATCTTATTGGACATTAGGGACCCGTGGTTTCCGCCTCTTTCGCCTTTTTGTTTATCGCCATTTAATTTTAAAATTTAATTTTCGCCTTGTAATTAATAAATTTTGATTGTTTATCGCCGTGTAATTCTAAAATTTTGGTTTTTCATCGCCGTGTAATTCTAAATTTTTTTTTTTTATCGTCGTGTAATTCTTTGCTTGCTTATGCTCTCTATTGACGAGACGCCGACGGTTAATTAACGGAACTCGTGTTACAATTGTTATAAAAATGGAAGTTAGTTCTGTAGCAACTGCATCCGTAAAAACGGAATACAGAATTTAAAGACTTTTCCTGCTTAAGGCGAACGTATAAAGGCGTAGTTTAAAAGTTTCAATTTGACACTTGCAGCTTGTTTTATGACTTCTAAAACCCTTTAAATCTACTATGATGTCTGTAGTCTCGGACTGAATTCAGTTTTACGTAACAGCTTACGCAACTCGAGCTGAAGTGGTATCGAAGACGTGAAAATAATGTGGGTGGCGTTATTTATAAAACGACGAGAATCTAGAAAATCATCTGGAGACGAAGAACTATTCATTCTCTTTGTTTTGCGAGAAAAATTCTTGCGAGAAGAAAGACGTCGTCATATAAGTTGATGTCGCCGAACCACAGCTTCATGAATCTAGTTCTTACATCATAAATGTACGACAACCTGACGAGTTGGTGGCATTTTTAAGTGGGTATAAGAAACTACAGTATAAATACTTCTTTTAATATTTCTAATAGAACAAATGCACGTCAACAAAATGAGGCCTTGACGTGGTTGAGATGAGCGTTTAAACTAGGCCAGTGCTACAATGGCGTACCAAGGGGGTGCGATTGCACTCTCTTTTGGATCCAAAATATGCCATAAACAGTTGTAATCTTGTAAAAAATCGACTTCCTGGAGAAAAAAATATCATTAATCGTGTTTCAGGTATTTTCACGATGATACCTTGTTGATCCCCAGTACGTATATTAAAAAAAAAACTTGAGGCAAAAACGACTCCTTCATCGAAAAATCCTACGTACGCTCCTGTGAGGAGGGCGGTTGAACGATTGTGTTAGATGGGGTTATTCCATGGAATGCAGCGTGGAGTTTGATCAAATTCAGCTGAACAAACAACGAAGCAAACTCGGAATAGTAACATCTTTCAAACTCAAGATCTGAGTTAAAGAAAACAAGACAAGGAAAAAAACGGTGGTATTTCGATTTTATTCCAAAATTATTGTCAAACTTGAACAAAGTAAAGCAGGTCATTTCTTCATAAGTAATGTTGAAGAAAGTTACGATAAAGACGCCGGGAACCATAAATGAGCAGAATTGAGGTTCTTTAACACTTTGCAGACGGCAAGTTCCAGACCCCTTTGGTATTTTACTTCGGGAGACACCTGACGATTTTATTCGTCGATGGGAGTCCTACATTCAGGAAAGAAATAATAACCAATGTTTCAACTCTTTACTGGTAATGTCATTAGAGTAATGTGAATTCACAAACTTTTCCGGCTTAAACAGCTCCAACCTGCTGCAATGTTAATAAATCTAACTTAAATGAGAGTTTTGTCTTGAGATCTAACTTTGCGGAATGCCGAGGGGTATAAAAATGGTTTGGATGCCAAGAATACTCTCGTATTGGAACACTCTGATTCGACAAACTGAAAATCCCTGATTCTGAAGACACAGTATCCGTTGCTCGAAAGGAATCTCATTACAAAATTTAAGAGTTTGAATTTTAGATGTCCCGATGAATGGGTTGACGTGTATCAGTGAGAATCATATGGCGTGAGATCGCCTAGTACAGTCGTTTATCTGCCCTCTAAAGACCTTTTATTTTCCGGAAGAAACGCCTGACTGCTTCGAGAGCACGATATTACGATTGAAAAACATCTTGTTGTTCAAGATTTTTTTACATGAACGATGACGTCCTCAGGAGAAGGATATGAAGACGAACGTTTTGAAAGTGAATTTCCTCACAACTTTCATTGTGCTATATGTTTAAATGTACTTAAACAACCGATGCAGTGTGTGAGGAACGAACATTCGTTCTGCAGACCTTGTATAGTTCGACATCTACAGGAATATCAGAAATACCCGAGCTGCAGGGAATCATTAACTTTACAAACATTACGACCTTCACGAGTTCTTATGGACCTCATATCACAGTTCAAAATCCGTTGTGATTATGTTGAGAGAGGTTGTACCGAAACTATCAAGTTGGAAAAGCTTGAGGAGCACACCGGATGTTGTGGGTATCGTCCAGCGCTATGTTCGCACGATGGTTGCGGGCTCACTGTCAACCAGAAAGATCTCTCACATCACCAGAAGAATAATAGCAATTTTCGTAAGGAGAAATGGGAAATTTGTGGAAAAAATGTGCCACAAGGAAAACAAAACCTTCACTGTTATGTGACGAGAACGGAGATTGATGGAGTGAGAAAAGAAATATCTAGCGCAAAAGAAATGGTGATGAACCTGAGCAGAGAACTGATACGTCATATGGCAGATGTGAAAGACCAAGTTGGTTACATGAACGGCCGACTAACTGACCTTCAAGCACAAATGAATGATATGGTATGCTTATTACTTACACTTTACAAACAAAATAGACTCTGTCTGCAACTTATCTGAACGGTTCTTTAAAATTTATTTACAAATAGCCCATATTTTTTGCACTCTTCTAACCGAAAAAGGACTGGGCAGGCTTGCAAAACACTGAATGTTTCGTAAAGATTATTTTTACAGCTCGAAT
>JBAHVQ010000394.1:282142-338364 GCA_036872915.1 Nanipora kamurai | reverse complement strand
TCGCCAAATTTCACCTGGTAAGTTAAATCCCTTGGGAATTCTTACACGAAGTGAAAATCGCGATTTTTGTCAAATTTTACCTGGTAAGTTAAATCCCTTGGGAATTGTTACACCAATTGAAAATTGCAATTTTTGGAAAATCTCACCTGGTAAGTTAAATCCCACGGGAATTCAGTTACAATTCAGTTACAACGATTAGTTCGAAATGCCATAATTGACGAGACAGGTTTGAACAACACGGCAAGCGTTGCAACGGAAGCGCTATTGCAATTTGTTTTGACTGGTCAAACATAAAGTTGATTGGATAACCGTTGTTCGAAAGACCGGAAACAACTAGTTATTCGCTGCATGCTTGAACGCAAATGGTAATATAGGATAGTGCGCATAATGTGTTAAAAATTTTTTACAATCTCAAACACAGCCAGTTGAAATTACCGTTTCAAAGGAACGTGCGCCGTTTCAACATCTTCAGAGAATAATTTACATAACTGCCTAGAGCCTAAGTATATAGTTACAGAGCAGTGGGGTAGGAAGCAAGTTGGGATTGGGGGGGCCGATCTCGCGAGGCGCCACCATGGTTGGCGCGGAGAAAGAAACTTTTTAAAATGCGGAGTCCTCTAAATCGCCGGAAACGGCATGTTTAGAGTCTCATCTGATATAAATTATATAAACTTTTCGAACACAGAAATTTCATTTATTTATACACGAAGTTAGATAACTCCGAAATTCCAAAAATGTCACCACATTTTCCAAATTTAATTATTTGGGGGGGGCCGAAAGACATCCCGGCCCCCCGCTTCCTACGAGTTGTAACAATATTCTTGCATTAACCAATCATAGGACAAACTAAAAATAAAAGTTACAGGTATGGGTAATAGGTGGTGTGCAACCAATCCCTCGAGATTCAAAGGACAAAGGCATTTTCGCCATGTTGGATGAAATTATAATTGCAGATAAAGAAAAACCTTTGTAAAGTTCATCCAACATGGCGGCCATGACGTAATGTGCACACCGCCTATACTAACTACATGGAAGAGTAAAAGAAGAATTATGAAAGGAAAAGTGGTGCTGAGCCGATATTGGCATTTAAAGTGGGTTTAAGATTGCGAATGAGTAGACTTTCTCGTAGGAGAAGTTCGAATTCGAAAGGACAAGAAGAAAGGATTTTAAAATCATCAGAGGAGACTGGGTGACCGTGTCACGGTGGTGTGAAAGAATGCCGGTGAGGGGAGGGTTAGTGCGCTTTTTTCCTGTGAGAGGTGAGATTCCCATATGGTCAGATACGCCTGTATGGAGGTACCGGATGGTTTCTCCGACATACGAAGCTCCGCAGCTTCGACACGTAAAAAGATAAACTATATGCGATCTTAAGCGTGTGTTGCGTCTTAGGTGTGTTGATCTTAAGCGTAGAGGAATCTTGTCTTTAAAAGAAAAGAAATGGAAAAGTCAAACCGAAGGGCGAACAACAAACCAAAGACGCAACACACGCTTAAGATTGCATGTAGTTTATCTTTTTACGTGTCGAAGCTGCGGAGCCTCGTATGTCGGAGAAACCATCCGGCACGTCCATACACGCGTATCTGACCATATGGGGAATCTCACCTCACAGGAAAAAAGCGCACTAACCCTCCCCTCACCAGCATTCTTTCGCACCACCGTGACACGGTCACCCAGTCTCCTCTGATGATTTTAAAATCCTTTCTTCTTGTCCTTTCGAGTTCGAACTTCTCCTACGAGAAAGTCTACTCATTCGCAATCTTAAACCCACTTTAAATGCCAATATTGGCTCAGCACCACTTTTCCTTTTACAATTCTTCTTTCACTCTTCCATGTAGTTAGTGTTACCCATACCTGTAACTTATTTTTAGTTTGTCCTATGATTGGTTAATGCATGAATATTATTACAACTCTCTAACTATATACTTAGGCTTTAGGCAGTTATCCTAATTATTCTCTGAAGATGTTGTGATGATAACGAAACTTTAGAACTTTATTAAATATTATGATTTTACTTGTGTCCGACTCGATGGCTTTCATAAGGATATTTTGCTTGGCTTTCATATTCCTTTCTGCAGATAAACATGGTTGGCTTACCACACATTTTATATCTCTGACGTAAAGGTTGCCAGTGTTAGTTCTAAGTATGTAATTTTTCTAACCAAAAACAACATCACACATTTCTGAGCCACACGTACCTGATTTCTGAATCTTCACCTTTCATGTAAATTCTACTTTCAATGTTTCCGCCAAAAGCAAGCAGCTGTATCTGTGGAACTCGAGGTGGCAGAAATATCTGAGTGATAAAAGGTAGTTCTTTTGCGATAGTTTAGCCATTTCAAAACAAACTTTCGAGTGAGAAAGTTCCCGAGACCTGAGGTTCGCCAGGGAGATAAACTCATTTTCCGTTTTCCCGCTGGGTCCGTGTAGCTCAATAGTCGGCACATTTCACCAGCAGTAAAAAGGTTCCCGGTTCGATTCCAATCAGGGCATCAGAAAGATTAAAAAAACACATTGCCTAGGCAGTATTACTCCCTTAGTTACTCCCCTATTACAGTATTATTCCCTTAGCTCTTCTCGGAAATTACTCAAAAAATTCCACAGATCTAGACGGGAATCGAACCAGTTCTTCAAGGAAGTTTTACAATCCGATCTAATTTTCCAATCAAATCCAGAGGATTGAAAAGAAACTACAGCTTCACCGCCTAGAGTACTTCAATTATCACATATTTTCTTTTTCACATTTTACTAATAATTATAAACAAAATTGTTATTTAAAACAATACTGTGTAGTAATGTTGTCATTTCATGGAAAATGCATTGTTCAAAAACAGCTCTCGTGACACCAGATGGTACTTTCTTTCATTACCAAATTAAAAAGCACTCTATCTACTAAGCAACAAGGCAATTTAACACAATCAGGATTTACGTATTAGTATAGGAACTAATCTTGCACAAAAGGCTGCAAATACATTTTCAACCTACTTGTACACTACATAATACATGGAGCTGAAGAAAAAAGGAAAGGGGGACCAACGTTGTCTTTGACGTGTCCTTTCAGAGGGGCAAGAGATTCCCAATTGTACAATCTAAATTGGCAAAGTGTTTCATCTTTGTATTTGGTAAACGTTAATCTGAAGGCCTTTTCTCAGCATGCTTCTTTGTATAGTCTTCAGCACTTTTCATAAATTTCTTCCTATCTTTGGTATATTCCTCTGCTAGGTCAGCCCGAAGGGGATGTTCTGGTTCTGGATCATTCACCAACGCAACAAGAGCTTGGACAACTACGAAAACCGTATTAAGCAAACTAATGAAACATACAGACAAGAAAACATAAGGAGAAAAAAAAACTACTTGAGTAAATACCCACTTGAACTGAATACATGTCAACAGCAAACCAAAAATGAAATTTTAAAATTCCTAATAATGAATTCATAACATTGGTAACAAACATTTGTTTAACTCTTTCCTGACCGAGGACTTTCCCCTTGACGAGTAAAATCGTCCGGCGTTAACCAGAGTGAAATACTAAAGTCTCCAAAGGTCACTGAGGACCTATATGCACAGGAAGGAGTTAAGGGTGCCCGAAAATATTCCGTTGCCATGCTACAGTTGCTAAGGACTGATTCTTTAAGTAGCTAACTAATTTCAGACTGGGGTTGCAGTTTTAACAAATGACAAAGTTATTGCAGATACTACGTCACACTTATGTCAATGAAAAACTAAAAAATTCTATAATTTTCGCCATTAACATCACGGCATTTTTTAGAACACATTTAAACCAGTAAAACAGAAAGAAAGTGACAAAAGTAAGAACAACAAAGAAGTATGCACTGCATTAGTCAGTAATCAAATTTTGATGAAGTTGTTACAATTTCAGTAAACTTTCAAGGCATTTTTCACTCAAAAAAAGGGTTGATATCTCAGGTGCTTTTTAAAAACATTAAAATCAATGAACACTTTTTTTGGGAAGACAATGATCCTAGCCATAATGTAAAAAATAGTTTAAAATAAAAATACAAAAAATAGTAGGATACTTGTTTTTTTCAGTAATGTTGTGAGGATGTCACAGCAGCACATAATTCAACATTATAACACTACCCACATATAGCAAGTACAACTTGTTGTATCTGATTATTAAATCAGTAAAGTCCTTTAAAAAAACTGATTTTGATGATTATTTTTGACCTACTTTTTTGTTGGAGCCTTGTTTTGACCACTGATTTACCATTACTTGTAGATAATTTCCAGACTGTTCAACTCAGAGATTTATTAAGGGAGAATGGATCTTGTAATTATCAAACAGAAAACCAGAGCAGCTTGTTAACTGTAACAATTGTAGTACATGTCCACCCAGATTGTTTTCCCAGAAGGTATACAAACAGGAAACTGACATTTTGAGCGAAGGCCCTGCATCAGACTTTCACAATCAGGATTTCACAAACTGACAGATAGAAACTACCTAATTGTTTCCCTCTGAAGAGGGTCTGTAACTTGAAACATCAGTTTCTTGTTTGTCCATTTGTTGACAGAACACTGTCCTTAAGGTGTTTTTGATTTGATAAAAGACCACCAACACAGCACTCTGTTCACAATACAACAGTTGTTTTCCTTGAGAATTCTAAATCCTGAAAAGGCGATTATTTTCAGTCCTGAGGCCAGGGGACAGCTCTTGTAGAAAACAACTCTCCACTCACAACTACAAACTAGCATGATGAAATAACAACATGCAACAAACAACCAGCAGGTTTTTTTAATTACCTTGATCTGTTTTTGTAGCTGGTTTCCAATTCTCAGGACTTATAATTGGCAGACAAACCTGGCCTTTTTCGTCAATATTTGGATGATAAATCTTTGTCTTGAACGTGATCTAGCAAAAACCATGCAACTCTGTTTTAATAGTGCTAGATCTATTATCTTGTACTCTAATTAATGTAAATTGTTTAGTAGAATTTGCATGTACTATTTAAGTTCTGGAGTTTAACCCTTTCATGACTTTGTCAACTTTTTTAACATTGTTCTGCTAACAACAGATAATAATTCTACAAGTGGTAAAATGGTAAATTCAAGTTCACCATGACAAGTTCAATAGCTGTTTTTGCTGTTGTTTGTAGTTTAACTTGCTAGTATAACAGAACAAAAGCATAATTTTTTCCTCATATTGACAAATTGTTTGCAAGGTTTTGAAGTGATAGTGCAGTTCACCTAAGTCTTGGCCACAATATCACCTATTTTTTTCAAGGCACTAATTAATCCAGTATTGCAGTACATCTTTGACTTCCCAGGGTTCAAATCAACCCTATTCCCTTGCTGTGTGAACATAATTTTCAATATTTACAAATCATTATTCCAAACATTGCCAAGAGCTTGTTATAACACAAACAGCTTGAACAATAGATCTATATTATTATTATTATACATATATATAGTATATATATATTAGTGACTTTTGTTATACATATTTACCGTAGTGACTTTTTGAGGTAAGTAACATAATACTATTTGCTCTATCTGTTTGGTATTGAGCCCTCTTTGTATTTCGTAAACCAAAACGTTCATGTATATACATATGTATATATTATTATTATATATCTCATTATAAACATTATAATGTAAATCTTTTTACTCTACATTATTTGAATCAATCTGAGCAAAATTTTAACTCTGAAAATGATCATAAAAATCATGTGCCAGATGCCTTTTACCTTGGGGGGCTTGAATGGATATTCAGCAGGAAAGACTATCTCAATTTTAAAAGCACCTTTGTTATACGGAGCACTTTCCTATAAGAAAGAATATTAAGTATAAAACTTTATGCATAAATACAGTGGTATCACAAAAACTTAAAAATTCTAGGTTATTAATTTATGCAAGACATGGTTTTATGCTATTCTGGCTTGAAATGTTTTGAACATAGCTTACATAACTACTGTTCTTTTCAAGCCAGAATAGCATAAAACCATGTCTGACTATCTACTTGGCTGCATTCGGAAATTATTCATATGATTTATAAAAAAAACAAACACCAGCTGTTGTTTTCAGCAGGTGAAGCAGTCAGGTTATTTCAGCAGGACATTACAGATTTGAGGAATTACCAATTAGGCATGCTTTTTTGTCATTTGCTGATATGATGTAAAGTCACACCATTTGCCTTATAAATTTGACTTGGTGTATTTTAAAATAGAGATTTCAAATCTACTGTTTCCTTTAATGTAATTTCTTGCTTGAAAACTTTGTTCTTTTATCTGATACAAACACTTTCTGATGAATTTCAAGCACACAAAACACTTCCAACTTCTTTCATTATTTCCAATTTTTCTCTCCATAAAATTTACAAATTAATTCTACTGAAACTTTTGTGGGTGTAATTTGTGTGACTGGGATTCAAAACAAATGTTGCCTTAAGTTTCTTTAAAATTGGACAAGAATAATCTAAATTTTAACTTTAAGGGAAATAAATTTCCTAGAAAACCAAAAAACATTCGGGCAAATTGTCAATTAATCAGTTTCCGCCCTATTCCCAGTCACAATACTTGAAGAACTTTGACAACCTACCGGTATTATGAGGCCCTGCCAATTTAGAATGTTGGATTCATCTACGTGAATGACACGGAAAACAGCAGTCCCTGATTTCCTCATTTCTGCCAGCTCCTAATCATTTAAAAGGATAAAATCAGTGAAGTAGCTGTTTAGAATGTTCGCTACTACTCGTAGCGACCATGTTGTACTTCCTCCAAAATTTTCATTCATTTGTCTAAGCCCCAGAAAGTATTTCTGAATGGTCAATTCCTTTTCTTACTATACCATAGAAGTATTAAAACGCATCCAAGCATAAAGCACTTCAAGTTGATAAAACAGCCGATATTTTGATTGATTTTGATGTTTCGACAAATTACATCGAAAAGGCAGGTTGACACCAGGTTCGGCAAGTCTGTAACCTTCATTCCAAGAAAAAGCTGTGCAATGCCCAGAAACACACTCAAAACTTTCTTTGGTCTCTTAAGTGTTTGTTGCTTACCACACATCAATAATCAAAGCAATTAAAAACCAGTTTAATCTCACCTTTGTCAACCTCCTAGTAGCTGCCATGCTGAATTTTCACCTTGCCAAGTATCCAAGATAAGTCAGTGTTAGGGACTGGGCACTACGTTATTTTTTCCATTTCCCATAAGCCTCCTTGATTTTTGAAGTTTTGTCGATTATTTTGTAGGATTTCACATCGACACTTCCAAAATATACTTATTTCAAGAAGATCAACTGTTCAACCTCTCCAAGTTGTCCGTCGAAATATTTAAATGTTTAATTTCCCTAAAGTATTAATATATTTAAATTCCCTAAAGTTCGATAACCGTTAAGTGTTTGTTTAGATGAGGAAATCGTTTTGACAACAATTCAAGTATTTTGTTAAAATTCAAAATCCTGTGAAACCTGTAAATGCAGTAGAAGGCATGAAAAATTACCTAAATAAGTTCCTTTACAACAAGCTGTATTATTTGAGAATCCGCACAATTGTTTTATTAGCTCTAATTATCGTTTAAATTTTAATCCCAGTCCCAGCGATGAGGTGGTTCGACTTCAACTTTGAGCTCTTTCTCGGTACCAGTACATCTAGGTGTAGCAGTCACACTGCTAACACGTCAAACATTTTATTTTCACCTGTCCTAAGAAAATTTTAAAACAATTTTACCAATAAATTGTTCAAATTTTCTCGCATTTCTGGGAGAAATGCCAGCTGGAAGGCACCGGACGTCTGCTAATGCTCCAGATAAAGCCACAGTGAGCTTAAATGAGAGAATCTTGAAGGAATGCCATGATTTGTATATTGACAACGAGAAAGGTAACTTAGTGCCTCGGTGTCAATTGTTAGCTTTATAAGGAGTGCCAATTCAATTTGCTTTTTTAAAAACTTTTCAGTTTATATTAATTTTATTTAATTCATCAGATAGGCCAACACCAGATAAGTTCGCAAAAAAAAAAAAAATTAAATAGGGAAAATAATAGAACTTATCACAATTTCCATAAAAGAAGACAAAGGCAAGGTTTAAACACAGACATTCCCAATAGACCACTTGGACTGAATCTCCTATTGCCGGAAAAATGCACTTAAACAAAAGAATTCCTGTAAATTGTTTAATCTGGTGAACGGCGGTGCCTCTCTCTTTCACGAGTAAAATCATCTGACGTAACAGCCAGAGTAAAATAATAAAGGTCCCATACCGACGGAAAAGAGTTAATATGTTCAACGTTGGAACTTTGAAACTGTCCTCCAGATGGGTTGTTTAGCATGTGAGTGCAATTGGCCTATAACAACGTCCGAGATTCATTGAAACCAGCATTTTTGTCATTTAACAATAGATAAATGGAGAGCATTACACTTTCACAATTTAAACATGAATATTGAAGGTGGAAGGCAGAACCAAAGTCATGCATGGTTGTCTGAAATTGGGAGAAGGGCAGCAAGCACTTGCAATATTTTCATTATTCTGCTAGAAAACATGTTTTCTTGATATGGAATGTGAATCAGATTTATTTACTGATGGATTACCAAATTGAACCAAAATGTCCAATTTGGAAATAAATTTGTTAGCCACATAAAAGCTATTGTACCAACGTTAGCATAGCAACAACAAGCCATGATTAATATAAGCTTCTGACAATTTAAACTAATAACAGAAAAAAAGACAAACTTTAAAAATCATTGTCTTGTTAACTGACCAAGAAAAAGGTTTCCCGAAAGACTTAATACAGGTTGTACCTAAACTAAAAAGGAGTTTTAAATGATCATTTTATTCTGTTCAGGATTAGCCACTATAGCCACAGGACTGAATCTTTCTCTTCTTGCTCCTCGTAAGAAAATAACTGTTCTGTTGATTGGGAATCATTCTGCTGGAAAAAGTTCCTTTGTAAATTGGTAAGGTTTTTATAATTATATGTCAACAGCAGCAAAGATCATGCTGTACAAATTTATCATTATATACGTTATTTGTAGATCAAGTTTCCTATTTCCTTCAAAAGATACAGGTGATAGATTCCCTAGGTCCCCATAACTTTAGCAAGGCCACCCCAGGGCCACAAATCTGGCCAACAAATCTGCCCCATGATGGTTTGTGTACATGACCTGTATGTTCAAGCCCCCCTTAATTAAAATCCACACTTTGACCTGGACTAAAATTTTTAAATTTGTATAGCATGACCTGTTGCTATGCTGAGCTTGACCTTTTGTTACTAATAATGAAGTGTGCCATTGTGGGGTCTTTTTTGTTTTTCTCATCTTAGTTTGTTCATAACATAGTTATTCAGATATACCACAAACCTCCAAAAATAACCCCCTATGCTTACATTTTCTTACATACTCTTTCATATCCTTACTTACATTCAAATGACTTTGGATTATACTACCTTAAATCTTCTTTTAAACCAGCTGGCTCTTGTGCAGATTTGCACTTATTATTTTTTAAATTAATTCAGGTATGTTGAGGAACATGTTCAGAAAACAGGAGTTGCCATAGAAACCCAAGGGTTTACATTTGTGACAAGTGGTCGTAAGCGTGAATCATTAACGGTACGTTGATGACAGGTTAACTTGCAAAAGAAGTAGAATCCTATGACTTACCAAAAGCCCTTCATCTGAATAAAGGGCAAATTAATGTAAAAACTAAGTGGTGTTTTTATAAAAAAGAAGTCACTGGAAAAAAAAAGACAAAGTCTTTGGGTCTCAAGAACTTTTGTCATGTACATCTCCCTGTGATTAAGGACTTTGCTCAGATAATTAGTTTTTTTATTGCAAAGTTTTAGCAATTCCCTATCCCTGTTGGCTTTTACTTTTAAGGCTTCTTGGCCTTAATTTGGCCTCCCTTAGCAGACTCTTAGGCAAAGTCAAATACTTCTGTATTCTCTAGGAAAGCGATACCAGATTGATAGGACTGAATTTTGAGTCAGGTTGATGTCTAAACTTCTAATTAATAAGTTTGAACTGTTTTAGTGGTAGGATGTACAGCCCCCAAAGTTTGTAAAAAAATACAGTAAAATTCAGAAAAAATAGAAAATTTGAAGACAAAAGGGCACAATTTTGGACAAAGTTCAGTCTATTTAATTGGGCCAGTATTTCTATGTACACATTGTCCTTTTCTTTCACTTCTGACAGAGAACTCTCCTTTTTACAGTAAAATTTTAAAATATAAAAATCTTTACCAAATCTTTGTCAAGGGTCAAGCCACTCTTCATCTGTATCCTCATTTTAAAGAGCTCCAAGATTTTCCAGGTAATGTACACTGCACTGTATATTGAATGAATAAATCAATTTTAAAGGAATACTCTCTGATTCAAAACTCTATTAAAAACATAGCTGCTCAGGATTGTTGGTAGAAGCTATTGTAATACAATTAATATATATGTGTATATATATGTATATATAGAGAGAGAAAAAGTTTTGATTGTCTAACATGAGTAGAATTATAGAAAAAATGTATATTGTGGTAACGACGGAGACATAAATAAGTTAACCACTCATTTCTCACAAATGTTTTCGCTTTTATTGAAGCTCTTCGGGTGCTAACTAAAATGAAGTTTTAGTTAGCACCTGAAATTAGCACCTAGTATCCCAAGCTTATCTTGTCTGGCTAACATAATTCGCTCTACTCTGGTATTGAGCACTACGAAAGAAATTTGTAGTAAATCTTTATGTAGTAACCCAAGCTTATCTTGTCTGGCTAATATATATATATATATATATACTATCTACTATATATATAGATATATATATATATATATATATATATATGGTACTTAGAATATACTAGCAGTAATAAGTATGTACTATGTATTAATGTATGACTGTATATAATAATTCATGTATGCATATATATAATTATATACATGTATACATATATACATATATATGGGATATGTATTGATGCAAAGATCTGGCACCAGTCAGTTAAAATAGAAACTACACTATTGCCATATAAGGCAATGTAATATTTGTAATTCTATTTTAGGTGTTGTTGAGTACCTCTCTACTGAGATCTCAACATCAAAGCAAAAGAAATTCAGTTTGGTAACATTTGTTGACACACCTGGTCTGGTTGATGGTGACATGAAGTATCCATTTAATGTTGATGAAACAATTCTATGGCTAGGTTTGTCTTATTCTGAAGTTTATTAATAATTCATGGCAGAAAACTGAAAAAATCAGGAAGAGGAACATTTAGGTAACATAAAATTTGGTCAACTATCAGCCAGATTTTCTCCTACAGTGCTATAGTACTATATGCTGATTAACCTAGGGTGCATTCAATTAACCCTATCCAGAATAAGAATATATTCTGGAATATTCCAGCATAGCTATTCTGAATACTCTGGAATTACAATGATACGCTGTAGTTCAATAAATGGATATTATATTTTATTCCAAGTATTCTTATTTTGGAATATCTGAGTCAATCAAATGCACCCCTAGTTTGGTGACTGGTTATGAATCATACCTTGATAATTCAAGTAAGGCATGCTAGTGTGACTGGCTATTAGGTGACAGCCTGAAAACTCACATGAACAGTATTGAAGAATGTTTGAAATTGACCTTCCTTAATGCCACTTAAGAAGTTTCGCCTGACCAACATTATGCAAATTGTTTGGTCCAAGAAATAATTCTTTCCAAATTTTTTATACACATTTTGAATTTTTGAGGAATTCTTTCACACTAGCAATTTTTTTCCTGATTATCCAACATCAATTTGCAAAAACAAATGCTTTCTAAATTTAGGTGATTCTAGGATAAAAAAAGTGTTAATTTTTAAAATTTTTAGGAAACCGGGCAGACTTGATATTTGTATTCTTTGATCCAATTGGTCAAGCTTTGTGTAAAAGAACACTGAATATTGTAGGTAAGTAGATTTTCTATTAATAATCACTGCAGCTACATGAATATAAGATGATGTCACATTGTTAACTCATGAATCTTACAAAATTCCTGCTGAAAAAGATTGTTCTATTTTGGGTTATCTCTCATTTTCTTTCAGAAAAACTGAATGAAAAACAGCCAGATAGAATCAGGTTTTACCTTAGCAAAGCAGATACAGCAGGCCATGAAAGTGACCGACAGGTAAATAAGTGGAAAATATAAACATATTACGAGTAATACAAAGGCATTCATGAGGGAAAGTAGTGAATATTACCTAAATGTTCCCAAAAGCCAAGGGAGGCCATGTGGGTAGGACTTGTGCTAGGTAATGACTTCCAAATTTAATTTTCATTATGATCTCCATCTAGACAGGCATGCTCACAAGATGTGATCTGGTGTAAGCATTTTGCACTACTATTCCTGAATCCACAGCCAAATTAATAAATTTTACAGCAGGGTTTCTTTGTGGAGGAATGGCTGATAAGAATCAAGTGAAAGTTTGCTTGTTTAGGTCAATTTTACTGCATACTGTATCTTTGACCTTAATGAATGATGGATTGAATTACAAGAATATGCTGCAAGTGTATATTTCATAATGTTTGGAATAAAAGTGTGCCAAGCAGTATTGCAAAAATTGCTGTGAGTGCCTGGCACTCAAAATTTGTGCCAAACGATCCTGCCTGGTGTAGCTACATCCTTACATCCCTGATCTACATCCCTGATCTACATCCCTGATCACCTAATAAATATTATTTATATTGATAAAACTTCTTGTCTCGTTTGATGATTCCTTGTTCATTCTAAGAGGGGGATCATTTTTGCTCAAGCACACTGATAAGGGAAAAATAAGAAATTTCCCCTCTTTTGAGGGCATGGAGAGATTAAAATCCCCTTTGAAAACAATAGAAATGGAGATGGTCATAATATTAGTAGAAAAAGCAAATCATTTTGAATTTAATCCATAGGGATAACAGAGACATGCAAAGTGGTAAATATAATTATTTTGTCAAACTATGTTAAACAATAAATTTTATATAAACAATTATTATTTTAGACAATTATTGATAAAATAATTAACTGTATTTAGACATAAAATAACAGGTAATATGATGACAAACTAATAGTAAATTGAATATATTAGTTTAATTACCAGTCTTTCCTCTTGACTGCAGTCTCACATCATTTATGTCTTTTTCTGTAGCGTGTCTTGATGCAAATAACACAAGAGCTGTGTAAGCGTCCAGGATTAAACAAAGCAGGATTTGATATGCAGACAATCTATGTCCCTAGTTTAATTGACAAGGTAAAGTTATATATGTGATAAACTTGAAAAAATTCGTGGATAGTTAAGGACTAAATTTTTCTTAATCATGTTTTTCTGCACCTTGGTATAATGTAGCCAGCAAGGTGTGTTAACCAAATTGAAGAAGTTTGTAAAGAAATTGAAAAGACAATAAACCAAACCATTCAGAATACATTGAATACTTTGGAGAAAGATTGTCAGAATATCTCAACGCACATTGACGAGAAATTACTAGAGGATAGGTAAGCTTTTCAATTATTGCGCTGGGCAAGTTGAAAAACTGACTTAAT
Organism: Nanipora kamurai; assembly: GCA_036872915.1. Taxonomy (NCBI): domain Eukaryota; kingdom Metazoa; phylum Cnidaria; class Anthozoa; order Scleralcyonacea; family Helioporidae; genus Nanipora; species Nanipora kamurai. The sequence continues at coordinate 324,875 of JBAHVQ010000394.1, read as the reverse complement.
TTGAAAACCAAACTTGTCTCTATGTATAGTAGCTGGGTAGTGATGTACCCAGACAGCAGCTGTATGAGATCCTTTGTCATTATCACTACTTGTACATTAAGATACTTATATATTATAATAGAAGTTCAATCGAACGGATATTCTGCCTTATTTCAAGTATTCTTACTCCGCAATAGGGTCAATCGAACTCACTCTAATTCTTTCCGATTTCAATGGGTTCCAGTTTTTATTCCTCCTAGTATTTATTACTCCGGGTAACGCCAGGCAGTTTTACTCGCCAAGAAGACCTCTTCACAGATAAACGTTAGGCCTGCCTCGACTAATTCCTTCCAGTTCGGAAAGATTTTTGCTTCTTTGGCCTAATGTCTACTAGGCGGGATTTTCCACGCGTACTCCTTTTTTCTTGTTTCTTATTGGCTCTCAGGAATTCTCAGGTTCCTAAGGGCCAATGAGAAACAAGGAAAAAGCAGTGCGCGGAAAAAATTCTACCTAGTGGAAACTAGGCTTTACGCAGATTAAGGGACCAGACGTTTCTTCACCGTTTATGGTGACACTTTAGAGTTAAAAAGAAAACAGTGAACAGTTAAGTTGAAATAGAACGACGTTATCATAAATACATGGAAAGAAAAACAACGCAGCATTCTTTGTTTCCCAGTCTGTTTCGTATGTTCTTCATTAATGCTTATCATTTTATTTTACCAATCTACAGGGAAAATCGTTCGTATAATTTATGGGCACGTGTCAAGAGTTTCTTCTTTATATTTCTTGGACTTTTGATGCCTTTTGCGTTGATTGTGAACTTTTTAACGACGAGGCGTGGAGAAATAGTACAGAAATTCATCGGCAAAGACCTGATGGAAAATCTTTATGTCTACACAGTAAGTTGAATAACAATGTTGAAAGTTCGTCAAGCTCGTTATCTCAGAAAAAAGATTTCTGAGTCCTAGACGGGAATCAAACCCACAACCTTCTGGTAACAAGACGCTCTAAGCATTGAGGTACCAAGACTCAGATGGTGAGCTAAGTTGCAGGTTCGTCATATGGGCTGCCTAAGCGGAAGCCAGCTTTGTTCTTATTTCAATGTGAATACTAATTCTTAAGTTTTCTGTCTTCCTTAGACCGCTGTTCAGAAACTATGGGCTTCTGTTCCGTTGGAATACTCCAATCATGTTCTCATCGCTATCATCCTTTTCTCATTTATTCTTTTTGCTTTTGCTAGGTTTAGTGGAAGGTGAGATAGTAAATAAACAAACTTTTCATACTCAAGATGAATATTTTGCATTTACATTCGATTGATTTGACGCTAACTAAATGATTTAGCTGATGATAAGTTTCTGAGTGTCAGAAATTATATTTTAAGACCCAACTGAGACCATTTGCAAAAATGCTACTCCAAGGCCCGTCGTGGCGGAGTTGTCCAAAGGGCGATTATCTTAATCCAGGATTAGTGAAAACTTTGTGGATGAAATACTGCTAATGTAGGAAACAGTGTTTAAAGTTTTCTGTTCATATATCATATAAGTATAGGATGGTTTTATCCTAGAAAGTTTTAACTAAAGTTATTAAACGGAACATGTCCATTAGAGGAGTCGATTAAATTTTAACCCAAGATTAGCGGTAATCGTTCTTTGAACAAGCTGGCCCAGTAGTACAAAAAGTTGAAAGATTTATATCATTGTGCTGTTTTATACTGTCTACGTAGCATCTCATTTTTAGACTACTGCAGTATTCTAACAGACAGCGTACGGAAGCCGTTGCCTGTAAAAGCGGTGTCGACTTCTTTATGTAAATGGTTGTTAATGCCCGTAAAGTCGGTACATTTTCGAAACTGGTCCCGGTTAGGTCACTTGACACTCGAAAAAATTACCTTCACCTTACATACTTCTAATTTAGTAATGCATAAACCAGTCCTTAGGATATCTTAGAATGACAATTTGATGCAGGGCTTATAGAAACTCATTCTTGGCTAGAGCTGACTTACTGGGATATAACTCAGTTTGGGTGAAAATGTTGAAATTAACTTGTATCACTACGTCAGAATAAAATTAAGAACACGTAAGTTACTTTGGCGTAGCGTCATTGGGTTGGATAAAATATTTTATGTTGTAATTCAAATGAAATTCAAGGTATCTGTTGCATGCCAATGTCGTGGTAATAAATTCTGTATTTTTTTTCCTCGCAAGATTGAAGCCAACGCTAAGCCGCAAGCAGCAGCGAGTTTTATTAGAAAAGAAGAATTTCGTGGAAATAGTTGTTCACCCTAAAAGAGTAAGTTCTCCAATTCTTGTGGTTCTCTAAAAAACGTAAGACGTGTTCCTTCTTTACCAATTGGGCAATCAACTACTGTACACTTTAACTTTTTCGAATCCTCTGACCAGTCCTTCAAGATTCGGCTTGACTCAAATAACTTTACATTTCAAGCAAATTAAATAAACCTGGTTTCCTTTTAACATCTACTTTCGGCTTGATTAGCTTTGGATCTATCCGAACACCTCATTTGTTGCAACTGTGTTAGACGTATGCCAATGCTTAATCAAATAATTTTTTTTGCTGTTTTGTAGGAGAAACTTTATAAAGAATACCTTCAACAAAGTGTTGCAGAGCACGATTTATAATCAAGTCTAAATTTACATTTTCTGAAATCTCTTCACCTTGTGTAATTATCTAAAAACTAATTTCACTTCAGTAATAATAAATATTGCAAAATTCACCGGCACCAAGTGTTTTCTCTATCGAAATTCCGGTACGACATCCTTGAAAATTCAATTTGAAAGAACATTGACAAAAATTATTTTAATAATGGCAGACTATTCAGGGTTACATTGAATATAACAAAGAAGTAGCAAAGTGAACACTCGCCTTTCAGGTGCAAACGTGCATTTGTCTTTCTATCACTAGTTGTAATAGAAATGCTTTCTGTTTCGTAAATGAAAAGTAAGCGTTAGCAGGAACTTCCATCGCTTCAAGTCAGCAGTTTAATCTTCGATGAATCCTCTTGGTATTTCTTACCATTTCTATGTTCCAAAAAAACATAAATTCCATGCATATCGATTACTTGAAAATTTCATTTGTGAAATCAATTCTCCTATGTGTCGTTAATTTCGTATGTATACCAAATTATCATTTCACCTTAAACAGGTATTTCATATGTAAACATGTTTCGTTTAAATACGTGAAATGAAAATTTCGTACTTGAGTATGTTTCATTTCCATGTTTTTCGCATGTGAAATTTCGGTAGGACAGATTCAAACCATTTAAATCATAAAGGAAGCAATACAACTATTAAACCGATTCTCTGGACGGACATGGAAAGACTGGCGCGGAAAAGTTCATTCCTTAAAGGCTGAGCTAAGTTTGAATCGAGGCAAGCGTAACTTAGAAAACGGAATGGTAGAGAAGCGAGACCAACTAAGGGAACAAGGGCAATCAAGGAGTAACGAATATAATGCAAATATAAAGATAGCCACTGCAGAATTAAAGAGTTTTCTGTCTCTGAAGATGATGTGATCTAAAAAATGACACGTTAGATTGAATATTATTCTCACGTTCAATGGCTCTTATTTGTGCGTTGTGCCTAGCATTGATATGCATAACTACTTCTACCACTTTTTCTACCTAGCAAATCTGTAGTCGACGCCTTCGAAGTTCGTTTAGTAAGGATTTGGTCGTCCTGAGGTGTGTGGAGTCCGTGTAGAACGGCCAAAGTAAACGCCAAGCTAATTCAAATATAAATTCGCCAAATTAAATAAGAAACTCACATTTTTAGCAATTTTACCTTCCCATCCCTTGGTATCCCTTTCTCCCAAGTATTAAGTGCCATCCTAAACGGTTTAGTTTTATATTCATTTAGTTTCTGTGAGGCGCTTAACCACTAGGGAAATAGGGAAAAATTTAAAAAAAAAAATTTTTTAATTTTAAAAAATTAATAGGGAAAAACCTGAAAATTAAAAAAAAATTTAAACAATTAATAAGGAAAAACCTGCTGACAAAACATTTCCGTTTTATCGTGGACGAAATTTAAAAAAAAAAGGCACGATTTACTTGAAAATATATGCAATATTTCATTGGGACAAAGAATTTGAAGAAATATCCCCACTATTTGAAAATGACAAATGTAGAACAAAACCAAGAAAACAACGCCAGCGTAATAGGTAATAGGCTTTGTTTAAACAGGATAACACACGACAGTAGTACAATAGTACACTGATAAATTCGTGGCCCTGTGACGTAAGGGTTGATTTTACTGAGGGAGGAAAACCGGAGGACCCGGAGGAAAACCCTCGAAGCACAGCAGAGACCAACTGCTACTCTCCAATTGCTACTCTACTCACGTGAGTCCCAAGCTAAAGAGTCAACACGTAGTTACCATTAGGAGGTCACCCATCCAAATTTTAACGACGACCGACCTGGCTTAACTTCGAGCCTCAGCAGTGAGAGGCGACGCGCTAACAGCACTCGCCATCCGTGCTTCCTTAGCATAAACGTAAAAAAATGTTGCTAACCTGTCTACTAATCAACCTCGTTCCCAGGGCTTTTTATGAGGGAGACGAAGTCCCTAGGAAGTTCTAGGTCATTGCTAGGAACGACGTTGTCTGCTAACACGAGCAAATATGATTGTAACATGATGCGTTCGGGGAATGGAAATACGTTTGCGTAACTGCGCAGCTACATGTTTTGTCAGAACATTTCCAGTAAGTACTGCAAGGAAATTGCTTCATTTATTGGCTGGCGTATGCTTTAATACATCATTACCATTAACAGCTCCGTGCTTAACAATTTACCACTGAAATGTTCGGGGCGGTTGAGGAGGAAGTACGTTCCAACATTGAAATTTCATCCTCGCCATTGCCCGTTGAGGAGAACGTTTTTGGCTCACCGTGGAAAAAAAGCGACGTTATCTTGGTTGTTGAAGAAACAGAATTTCACGTTCATCGTTTCATTCTGTCGATGCAATCTCCAGTGTTTGAGGCCATGTTGGATGGACATTTTAAAGAAGCAAACCAAGAGAAGATAACCATAAAAGGCAAAGACCCTGACGACATGTTACGATTTCTTAAGCTTCTTTATCCAGCTAATATGTTCAAAAAACCATTAATTTCGTTCTGTGGCGAAAATGTTTTGAATATGCTAGCCCTTGCAGACGAGTATCAAGCAGAAAATGTGATGAATCAATGTCTTCAGGAGACCGAAATCACGCCAAAAAACACCTTCCAAATTATGCCTTATGCTTTCAAATATAACCAGTCAGTTCGTGAAAAATGTTTTGACGTAATTACAAGAGGCATCAAGACAGACGAGGTGAAGAATCGGTTGCTTGAACTTGATAATGAACTCGTTCAGGAGATACTTCTTTCCAAGTGCCGTTTTCTCGAGTCAATTGCCCGGAGTGGAAATGATCTGTTAATTCTACTGCTTCGGATAATTGTTAAGGGTATAAAAGATGTAGAAATGAGTTTCCGACTGAGCGACCAACAAAGCTGTGGACATTCACTTAGTGTTGATAATTTTCATCTGGCAAGAAAATGCGAGCTTTGCTTACGTGCCTACAAAAATATTTTCATTGCAAGGGCACTCGACAGCCAGCCGTCGTTAAATTATGGCTGGGGAAGACGACGAAACCAATCTGAAGACACGAATAAACTTTTCAAACTCCTAGGAGATACCGATGACGTATTGTCGTCATGACGTCGCACGTAAACCGTTTTCAACAATTTATAAAGAAATGTGTTTAAAGTTGTCTTTCCCAGGGTCACTTGGGGACTAGGTTATGTAAACAGGGCCTTAGAAAATCCCCGTATGACATAAAAGTGGTAAAAATCGAATATTGTAAATTACTTATCCAATGAATGCATCTGAATGTGTATATTTACAAACTATTTTAGGGATATGAAGCATTTGAGCCAAGAAATTCAAAGGAAAAGGCACATGTAAATTAGGATGATGGTGTATTCACATTTACAATATTAAATATTAATTTTCTTTTGTTTTTCCTTTATGAAATATTAATGATTTGGATAAATATCTTTACGGGCACTTGTCATTATGCCTTTACACTTACAAACTTTTTCATGTGGGCTCATATTTGAATGGGACCTTTGCAGCCAGGCCAAAAACACTTTGCAAAACAGTATCTGGAGAGCAAGCAAAATCCAGTATATTGTCTTTGTTTTGGAAATCCCACTGTTCTTCATGCTCTCTAGTTTGTCATTGTTTTCAGTTACTTTTAGCCAGCTGTAAACAGCCTATTATGTTTGTTTTCCACCCAAAAAATCGATAGCCACGACCTTCACGTGAGTCATTTTTAGGACTCCTGCAAAGCCCCTTGATTAACCGTTCACTTTGGATTCAGGGGGGTCACCTTCGGAGTTTACCTGGGTAGCGAGTGTTCAGAGGGACACAAAAAACGTCTACGAAGGTGGCCAATTCGTAAGCATTTTCTTAACCTTGGCAAAGGGGCTAGGTCCCCGAAACGCTGATGAAATGAAGACTTTTTAACCAAAGTTGATGATTTTGATACATTTTTCCTCTGGTGTATGTTTATACTTTGAGGAAACTAATTGTATCCTCCTTGCCAATTTAACGTAACGTCAAAAAGTTCCGATTTCTGCTGTCCCACAGCGTCCCTAACTATCCAAGATTGTCCGTTAATTTTTGTAGGAGATGGGCTTTGTTTGTCGCTGTTTTTATGAAAAAAATATTTACTTAAAAGACTTTGGCTGGCATGTTACTTTCGTCGGTGATGAAAACGAATTCAGGGGTCGTTATGGCAAGGTATTACTTGTCGAAATATTTTCAGGAAAGACGTAACTTGACTTATTAAGTACCATAACCACTTAGTTTTGTGCTTCAATACAGTGAAGGATCTAGGGGAGTGGTTCCGGGGACCTGACCCGCCTTTTCATTTCTACTTGCTTGCTAAGAGTCCTTCAATCTGAAATTATCAGCATCATACTCAAACTGCCATCTGTTTCTGTAATATAAAATGTCTATGACTTACATCTAATGTTATAGTGCTCACGAATGTCTCTAGTTAACATCAGAAAAGCCAAAACAAATTATGTAGGAGCTGGGTGATACCCCTCTGGAACCCTTTTGCTGTACTCCACCTGCCGCATTCCGTGGCCGTACGTATTTTATGGCCGTAACTTCAACTTTGTGAACAATTTCCCAATTCAGTCAGGTGAATCATCAGACATGGTTTTATGCTACTCTGGCTTGGACCCCCTTTACGTCTAATCTAGATCTACCCCTAGAATAATACTAATACAAATACTGGGGGAGGAGACCGTATGGCTAGAAATCAAGATATTTTGGAATATGACTGTATTAATATTACTGCTGTTCAATCATCATCACATGTATAAATATTTTCATCACTATTGTTATTTTGCCACTGTTGTTGTTATTATTAGTAGTAATGGTTTTATTAATGTCGTCACCATTGCTATTACCATTATCATGCTTTTGAATAAGTATTACCTGATGACAGGGAATTTGCTATGGTAAATAAGACCTTGCTTAAGGTTAGTTAGAAGCAATTTGTTTAGATACAACATAGATTAAGTGATTCATTTTATCAAATACATAGCCCTTAGCACTCTTGTTTTCTTTCTTAATACAGTATTAATGAGGATATTGATTGTTTATATCTTTTATTTGAGGTTTTGTCAGGCTATGGATGTAATGAGCAAGAGATAGAGACTGTAATAGTTCAGGTGAGATGCCCTGAAAACCATATGCTTACTACAAAGGAACATGAACATTAATTTTGCTAGTTTTTTATAGTTTTTAACATTGAGTCTTCAACATTACAAAATTAATGTGGAAATATCTACATACCTCATATGTACAATCTCTATGGTTTTTATGAACTCTCCCCCAATATAATTACATTTTTAATTTACAACAGGTGAAAAGAGAGATAGAAAGACGCAAGGAGCTTCACAACAAAGCAGCTGAAAGAAAAAGTCACATCTTACATGATTACAAGAGATTGCATCCTCAACTTTTTGTGCTGAAGGTAAACTTGCATTCTGTAAATATGTATTTCCTGGTCTTAAAGATCAGTGATGATGCACTCAGTTTAAGTAACCTTTAGCATTGCAGATGTCAAGAAAATATTATGTTGACCAGATCAAGTGTTGTCTTTAAATTTTTTTTTTATGTGTTCTTTTAATTTTCTTTTCAAAAAGTTATATATTTTGTAATTTATTAACTGCAAGGTTATTGGCATGGAAACCTTTGGTTGTAAAAAGGGAGCTACAAACCAGCCTGTCTTCCTGTAGATTTGCACTTAGTTGCCAGTAAAACTTAATGGTCAGCTTCTATCTTAACTAGGAGTCATATCTGGATCCTCAGTTCATCACACTTGTAAAGCATGCAAAATCAGAAGGAGCAACTTTTGGTGGTTTGCTTTCTTTTTCTGCTGTTGAAAAACATGCAGGTAACTAACAAACTTCCTGAGGCAATAACTGTTAACAACTGCTTTATGTAATATTTAAAAAATGAGTAGGAGCGTTTTATCGGATATAAAACACAAGGCGACAGCCGTGTTTTAGATCCGATAAACAATGAAATACAAGTTTTTTGAATGGCTTCAAAACCGAACCCCTGAACATGCCAATCTATGAAGAAAATTTGAAAATTAATGTTTTGTAAGCCGAGAAAATTCGACAAGAAAAACGAGCGTATCTTTATCACATATAAAGATACGACACGGTTATAATTTTTCTTTGTGTTTTCCTCGTGAATTATTAATGAGTTTTTGAATTATCAGCTAATGCATAATTTAGAAAGGTTATTTATTTCATACACAATAAGATTTACCAATAAAGTTAATTGAATGAATATATCTTTCAGTTTTTCCCCAGTCAAATGAAAATGCAAAACAACTTTTTCATGTGCAGGGAAAGTGTTTTGTCCAACAAGGAATAAGAAATGACTTTCTCACACCTTTTTATCAGTAAAGAAAATCTCAGTGCATAAAAAATAAACAATTTTCATCATGGGAAGTGTTTCTGTGGGATATTTAAGCACACATTGGATTGTATCAGAAATCTTACTGATTGGCTATGCTTGGTTGTTCAATTCTTGACACATGACCAACTTGCATGTGACTCACCTATAAACACACTTCTTCATTTATATGCACCCACATTTATACCTGTATGCATATACAAGTTAATTTGGGAAATATTTGGGTAAATGTAATACTGTATTGTGACAGACACAAATAGTCATGCTTTTAACTTGTGCAATGGACAGGCTATTAGTATTTTTGCTTGTCCAAAATAATTTTCAGTTGTCCTGGGATGCCAGGATAGTGGTTTTGGGTGCCTTGTGTATGTACTGGTCTCAAAAAGTAGAAATTTTCAGCTTATTCTTATGCTTATCATTTCAGCATCGCAGGTGTACATAATTCCTGTGTTCACTAGAAAATTTTGTGAAAGGCTGCTTGAAGAACTTGAGCACTTCAATGCATCTGACCTTCCCAAAGGAAGACCTAACACTATGAACAACCATGGAGTAAGTAACAGAGTGTTGTTTAGGGGGAAATTTAATGATTTTATATTTTAAGCTGAGCTACAACAGACCTCTCCATCCTGCTTAACAAAAGCCTGGACCATAATTTAGCCAATTGCAGGGTTGGGTTAAGATGGAAAATGCAATGAAATTGAAAGAAATGTATAAAATTCAGGTGTTAGGATGCCCAACATATCATCAACACAATATTGCAGTGATTATATACAAATTAGACAGGACATATTTCAGTGCTCATCCAGCAATGTTAAATGAAGGGTTAAATTTGCAGATAAGATTTCTCTAACGAGAAGTTCAAATCTCAGCTCTACTCCCCTATGCCTGCTTCAGTTATCATACTCTTATTTTATCTTTTATGTAATTTCTCTTTTACTTTCACAATGTGTTGCAGCCTTTTCTTTATCTTGTTTGTGTCACTTCTTAGTCATTATAATCCCTGTCGGTCACCTATATATTTGATGTAAACCTACCTATTGTCTCACTGTGATGTTGCAATAAATGTTAGTCTCAATTCCTCAATACATTACTCTTAAAAATTATTAATAATATTTGTCATGCCTTTACTCCATGTGATATGCTAGGCACTACTGTCCATACTTTGCCTAGTAACTGTTGTGATCAGTTATGGGTCAGTTATGGTCAGTTGACCACTTTTAGGCTGACAATATGAACTATAAAAGGCATACAACATTGATGACACATCAACAAAAATACATCTTTAATCATTCCATACCTTTGATGTCAAAAAATTGATGCAAACTGTAAAAGTAGATGCTCTTTCTTTGACTCAGAATTGTGATTTTCCCTGAGGCTTTCAAAACATCAGTAACCCCAATCAAAGGTATTTGTCAAAGTTACACTTCAATTTACAGTATCATTGGTTGGGTAACTGCACACTTGCACAAACCCTCTACTGAAGTTCTATTTTTTTAGATTCTCTTGGATGAGCTTGGTTTTGATGAAAATTTTTTGGATCCTTTTGTGAACCAATTCATCCAACCTCTGACCAAGCTTTTGTTTCCTAGTTATGGTGGTAGTTCTCTGGATTCCTACAAGGCCTTCACTGTGAAGTACAAGATAGGGGAAGATCTTAATTTAGGCTACCATTTTGATAATGCAGAAATAACACTGAATGTTTGTATAGGGAAAAACTTCACTGAGGGAAACCTTTACTTTGGAGATATGAAACAGGTAATGTAACATCGTGCAGAACATAAAATCTGAATATTTTATGTAAAAAATGTTAATAGGCTTTGTGGTGGAGTGGTCAATCAATATCTTGGGAATTTCCTAACATTCAGGTACCACTAGATGAAAGTGAATGCACAGAAATGACTCACCATATTGGTTACGGATGTTTACACCGTGGTCAGCAAATGCATGGTGCTTTGCCTATTCATTCTGGAGAAAGACACAATATCATAGTGTGGATGAGGTCTTCACAAATACGCAATAAATGTTGCCCAATGTGCGATAGGGCACCAGACATAGTTGAAGTGGATGGAACAGGAGATGGATTCACTGCACAAACAGTGTCGGTTTGCAGCACTTCTTGAAGCTTTAATTCAAGAACATTACATTGTTATTTTTGCACTTTTTGGTTGTTGGTGATGGAAGGTACAATTTATGGCTTATTTGTAAATAAAATGAGTTCATTTTGCTCACAGTGAATTCTAAGATAATTTTTGGACAGGGATGTTGCCAGTCATTATGAAATTATTAACGTTTTAAAGTTCAAGGAAGTTGATAAAGTAGCCAAAGAGATTTTGCTAAACTTTAGGTTACTGTTTGGTAGCATAGTACTTTTTAGCACCAATTCCAAAATTCATTTTGTGTCAAAATTCAAGGGACCTTGAGAAAACAGCAACTGTTAAAATTATATGCTGAAGGATCATAGTATGTTTGGGTGTTAGCCCAAGTAGAGGTTAGGCCCACTGTGTTGTCTATCCTGTATTCAGGTATGTTACAATGTACTTGCCATACTTAGTTCACTCGGATACTTCCCACAATCACATACAATACACGAACATGTACTTTAATGAATAAATTCCATAATTGTTGAAGTTGGACAGTTTTCTAAAATTTATTCATCCTCTTCATCATTAAAATAGCTTAAGAATGATAAGTCAAAACTAATGATTTTTCACTTCTCGGCATAAATGCAAATAATTTCAAAAGTGAAAAATATGTAACAGGTTTTATCTCCTGGTGTCATTATTTCCTTATTCCATTATCAAATCCTTGCAATTGTTGGGAAGTTCTCATGCTCAGCTCAAGAACAGTGGTATTTTGATTAGTCCAACCATACTGTCATCATTTTGAGTTATTTAGCTAGCATTACATCTATTTACAAATATATTAAAATTTTTAAGAAAGACTTATGTGGTATCATATCGATACAAGTGTCATATTACCTAGCCATTATAAGCATAATCTGCCTTGTTATGCATAATTAGTTTGTTGTCAACAAAATAAAAACTATCAGACTTTGTTTCAAAAGGGTGATCAACCATGTCTTGAACTAAAAGCAACAAAACAAAATGGACTTGAAATGATATTTGCTAAAATTATGTTCATGGCATAAAAAAATAATAAAAATCTATAAATAATTTTTAAATTTAATAAGACATTTTTGAAAGGGTAACATTATATCATTTCCTCCAAGCAGGAATGGCCTGAGATTAATCTTAGACAGGTAGGTAGTCAATTAGATCAGATAAGAATTAGTTGGGATAGTTATGATCCCTTCCTAGCAGGATGTCTTCCCTTCATGAGTAAAAAATTAATATCTGGCATTATTCAGATTTCACTCTGAAGAAGGACCTTTGCTTGAAAAATCAGTTTTTCTAGATCTAAGTTCTGGCAGTTTCCCAGCCCTTTTGGTTTTCTACAAGTTGTAAAAAAAAACCTCTGCTTTTATTTCATGGTTTAATTAATAGAAGACTGGTATTATTAAATTTTATAGGTTTACACCATGTTTGTTTAGAACAAACAAACAATCATGGTGTAAACCTACAAAATTTAATAATACCAAATAAAATCTTATACCACCATGCAAAGCTTCAAACAACACATAAAAGAAGACTGGTCTGGCAAGGAAAGACTTTCAGGCCATATTGGGAAAAATGGGTTAGCATCCCACATGTTTAAATTATTACTGTGTTAGCCAACATCACCTGAGATAAATCTATTTTGTGCTTCTTCTTGCATCTCAGTCAAACAAAAATTCCACTGGAAAACTTGAAGTAGTCTACAAATAGCAAAATAGGTCCTACATGTAGTAACTTTTTGCTTACCTTCATCATTTGTCAGAGTTGGAAAATCATAGATGTGTTCACAGGTATTCTTGCTATTAGGAATGCAGAATCCAAATGAAAAGTCAAACGTCTTTAATAACTTTTCTCGGAAAAAATGCCTTTCAATCATGCGAAAATTGTTCACTGGCATGTCTCCAACAATGAACTCCACACTACAAAACAATAGAATCTCATTTAACCCAGGTAACAAAATTACTGAATACTTAAAAGCTAAGAAAACCAAGCTTGGTGGAGTAATCTAATACAAAGTATCCCTGAGAAAGGAGGAAAGTCTATGTTATTGTGGAACTAACCCCTGCAGAGTAGTTATCATATCCAAGTAAACATCTGAGGATTAATGTAGTATAGGAGGAAGCAAGGACATCAGGAGCAATTGGTTATTTAGGAGTGGAGGAGCATAAAATGCTGTTACATTAACTTTCCCATTTTACAAAAAATGATAAATTCTGTCAAAAATTATTCTTACAGAAATGCTTACTACAGCTTTTTGTGTAAAAAAGATGCTAGTAAAAACTTGGTTCATTTTGCAATTACATCAGCATATGACCTGATATGGCATTACAGTGTAACATGTATTGGGTCTGATGCTCTTCCTATGTTCATATTGTGGGACAAGAGGAATAAGGTACCGGAATCCTACCCATGTCTGATACCCAAGTATGAATGACTTGAAAAGCAAATAAATTGATTCAAACAAACTCTGAGGAAATGTCTAAGTGAAAGTCTGTTACTGTGTCACTGAGTGAGGTATCCTCAGAGGTGTGTTCTTTCCAGGAAAAACTCCAAGTGTTGGTGTAGAACCATTGGTAAGATTCTGAATAGGTGGCCATCACGAAAAAATACCCATTGGTAAATCTGCCAGGATTACTTATGCAAAAAAATCCAAGAGCTAAAAATATAACTGGTGATTTGTAACAGAGTACCTGCTGGAGGTCCTGCAGCAGTTGGTCTCTTGTGAGATAACTCAGGGAACAAAACATGAGTTGAGGTAATTAGAAGTAAACTGTGTTAAGTTTTCCTACTTAAAGTTTCTAACTTTACTGGAGTATTCATGTATTACTGTGTGGAAAATTTCACTGCAACTTTCCTGAAAAATTTAGAAATATTCTCAAACATTTTCCTAAATGTCCTGTTAAAATTTCCCAAACTTCCTGTTTCTAACAAAGAGTGCTCATTTTGCATGATTTGTTCCAATTTTTTACAAGATTTATGACAACAAAAGCCATTTTTTCAGCCATTAACTTCAAGAAATACAGTACAAATAGAGAGTCAGGCATCAATACCAAACAGACTGATGGATTAAGTTTTTAAAAACTAAAAAATGCAAATGAAATGATGGAAGTTTTCTTATGATAAATTTCACTCTTTCAATATTTTTGTCTGGTGTTTAAGAAAATAGATCTTGGGTTTACAATTAACATGTTCATTTTCAAAGGTTTTTTTTATAACTCTAAAAAAGGGAAACGAAAGATTTTCCAACACTAAATTTATCGTCTTCGACGCACCGTAATTTAATGACTCAAAATGACAGAAACAATGACAGCTGAAAAATCAGAACATATTAAATTTCTAAATGAGTGTTGATCACGCTATTTAGTTCTTTTCTTCTCTGCCAATATTCCCACCTGCCAGTTGCCAAAATACAGCTAAAGACACCACTTGCAAGCAAGGACCTTGAGCTGGGTTTACACTGGAACAATTACTACCGCACTATAAAACTGCTCAACCAAAGCAACCTCTGTTCGATGTCTGGTCTAAAAAGATCGTTAAGACACGACTCCTGGACCCACTGTACAAATATATTCCCCTCTCGCTAATTCTAGATGATGTTTTATCTCTCGAAAATTGCAGCTAATTTTCATCTTCAAATGCTCCTGTGTTAATATATTTTTATTGAAGCGGAATGGGTTCTTAAGTAGAAATGCCATATAGCACCATGACAACGAAAAGAAAAGCAACTCCACGGAAACCAGTCGCTCGGCTTTGAACTCTTACTCCGAAGTCTTCCTTTCTTTCTCTGTAAATCTCTCCACGTCAAATCTTACCAACTTCTTTACTTTTGTGATTACCTGACATTAACTACAGTTTGACCAAGCAGTCATTATTTATTCAACTTCAACCTGCTATGAAGGTTCGACAAGCCGAGCTCTTGTTTGTCAAACAGTATTAAATTTTTCAGAACAACCAAATAGGTACAACACGCACATTATCTAAGGTTAAATCTTCTGTACAAAACTTATAATACGTACGTGGCACCAACTGTGCGAAGTTTGAGAAACTCTGGACTGAACTTATACCGGACGAAACGCCCAGCGTTCGGATCTTCGTCTAACTGAACATCTGCGGTTTCCTCTTCACAATCTTCTGGTTTGGCGATCTCAAACAAAGTCGTCCCATCCATCATGTCTCTTATTTTAAATCGTGTAAACTCAATGCCGTAGACGTTAGCTTTAGGGTCACAAAGATACTCTGGAAAGAAACAAAATACCAAAAACAAATTACTTCCATTCAAGCGTGTTCTCAAATGCAGGTATCCCCCAAAACCACTTCAGGGTCTGTCCGTCCTCTCTATGTCTCTTCACCTTTTAATGAGAACGAGCAAAGATTTCGCCCTCACTTACCCGATGTAGATTTAGTCAATCGAAGAACATCTTCGGGCGAGATGTTCTCTTTCAGACCAAGTTCCTCTTCAGTAATTGGTCTCTTTGCCGCTTGTCTGGCTAAATACCCTCCACCTTTCTTCTTCTGTCGTGGTTTAGTGTCTTTTCCGGAGTCACTGGAGCTCACAGACGACCTGCTACTCATGGTCAACGAAGATTGCCGCAGTTTCGGGCCAGTTCTAAATCAGAAAGATTGATCAAGATTCAGTTAAAGTTGAGGATTGCTTACGTTTCGCTTACACTAATAACCAAGCCGCGGCAATTTTGGTCAGCTGAACTCAATATTTCATTTTCTTTTCACTCCCAACTTCCCCTCATCCTTTCATCCGTTTCAATAATTTTAACCTGTGCCTTCTAATAACGCTCTATGTAAAATCCAGGTATGGAACTGAAATACGGGCAATATTCATGAAATTCTAATGTCTCTAAATGAATTTGCAAAAAAATAACAGAATGAAATAAATTCCTCTACTGACAAAAATGAAGTTTTTGCGGAGTTTTTCAATACATCAGAGCAACCAATTTCTTCGGAGGTTAACCAATGGCCAGTAACGACGCCACCGACGTAGGAAGATTGGGACACCCCACTCTTAAGGAGTACACTCAACTATTTTAACTTAATTTAGAAAACTTTTGACGTTTCGATCTAAAGGCTTTCTTCAAAGAGTGAAACGTGTACTCTTAGGAAGGGCCGTTGCTAGAAACGTCAGAATTTTCATACATATATACAGCAGGCTGCCAACCTTTTAACTTTCTGCACTGTTTCACGTACGTTCTTAAACTGTTTGCAAAATTAAACAAGAGAAAATGGGAAAATATACGAAACTTTTCAGTTTTGCAGAATCGTCAGTTCCCAAAAGGCGGGCTTTCGTAGCTGATGGGGGATATGAATGTACACGTCATGGACCCCTCCCTAAAAATATAAAAATGGGATGCTGCGTAGGCAGTATAAAAAAGCACAAAAAGTTGAAAGGTTGATAGACTGCCGAAAATTAGGCAGTCTGCCAACCTTTCGACTTTTTATGGACCCCTTCCCGCCGGTTTGTGGTGGTACAGTTGCAGTGCGCGTGTCTCTCACCTCTGTGACTAGAGTTCGATTCTGGTTCCTCGCAGTCATCAGATTAAAGTTACCTCGGTCACACGTAAGAGGGGGGGGTGTTATCCAGTTTGACTTTACCATGCATCGCAGGTTTTCTCCAGGTACTGCAGTTTCCTTCTGTGGTAACACTGGACCTATGGAGGTGGCCCTTACTAGACCTCTTAATGAAATTCATAAAGTAGGCATAAAAAATCTTTCAGAGTCTTTGATTGCATAGTGGCGAGCGATTGCATAGTGGGTAATAACGCGCTTAAAAAGCGCACTTTCTTCATTCCAAAGACCGTAATTTCGAGTCAAAGCTCGAACTGGAAGCTTAATAAAATAGCGAAAGTTGATATAGTCCTCCGGCTCTGAAGTCCTATACATACTTGGAGGTGTTGTACCGAAAAGACTTCACCGTGCCGTTTGGATATTGACCTAAAATCAAACCTTTGTGCACGCTGAAGATCATTCCAACGTGAGTCGCAGCTTCGTCTTTCCTTGTTAGAAGCTTTAAAGTTAGCCAAGTTTTCAGACCATCTTTTGACTGATTGAAACAATGCAATCACCTACTGATAAGTTGTTGAGTTGGGCAGGACCTGTCGTGCACGTACATTGGATTATACCAGCATACTGTTCCCAGTTGACTAGAAAGTCCAACTGGTTGAGATGAATGTTGCCAGTGTGGGCTAATCATGAAATTTTCTACACAGTGTGTAGCTCCACAAGTTATCATTTACTTTTATGTCCACCATGCCAACTTTCAAAGAATTGTTCACAGATCTGTTTCTTCGAGTGAATTCATAAGTTGGAACAAATAAGAAGGTATATTCATGGTGTTACTAACACACGAACCTCTGATAAAAGAACTTTATTTAACATCTCTGCTTTTTTGACATTTCTGTGAAAAAAAATACATCTACAACATTCTCATAATTTTAACTCTTATATACAACATAAATCCTTTGATTACTAATTTACATAAAATATGTATATACACAAATGCCCTACAGTCCGCTCTCAAAGTAACTTAAAGTAACTTCATATGTTAAAAATATGACCGCGGCATTTGGGATCTGACGAAACAACTGCGTTGTCAGCCCGCCATATAATCCTCTTGGACCCTCCTCTATTGCAACCTTTTTTAAAGTCTGTGCAAATGAGTGGTATCTTCGTTGCCCGTCAACCTCTTGCTGTCGCAAACGTGTTCGTACAACTTCGTGCGGATATGTCAAGATACATGCAATACTTTTGGACATTCCTGCTGCTGCCATGTATTCAACAAAGTGTCTCAGCCCAGGGTTATTTTTATAACTTGTGCTAACGTCAGCCGAGCGATTAATTCTCGATTTAATCTTCTCATAAATAACAAAATGTATGACAGTCTCTGAAACTCCAAAATACGAGGCAGAGAGGCCTCGGTAGAACCCTCGAAATCCATCAGCAGCATAAATTTCTCTGATACAATCCAGGATGTGGAATTTATTTACCACCCTAAACAACAAAAAAGCATCAAGTATTACGGGTTTTTTATTAAATTGATGGTTTGCAATCAATCCCTCGGGATTCACAAGACAAAGAAATGGCGGCCATGTCGGTGCCACAGTGGACGACATGGCCGCCCTAACGTCACGTGCATATACAAAATGGTTTTATGTCTTGTGTCACTCACGTGCAGTTTTATTGGTGAGATAACAATTATCCAGTGCCTGTGCTAGGAAATAACAAGGGATTAACTCTTTCCTCGCGGTCTCAGACTTTGATTATTTGACTCAGACGATTTTACTCATCAAAGGAAGCGGTACTGCCGGGAACGGGTTAATGGAAAATCGCAAACGTGTTTGGCAAAATTTTACATGATATCACCAATGAATAACATGCGTGGCATTATCAATATTTTGTCAAACAAAAGTGCGATTTTTCGTTAATTCTGCAAAAACTCATTAATAATTCATGAGGAAAACACAAAGGGAAATCATAACCGTGCCGTATCTTTTTATGCGATACTTAAGACACCCTTGTTTTCCTCGTCAAATTTTCTCGGTTTAGAAAACATTAGTTCTTAAACTTTCTTCGAAGGTTGGCGTGTTGAGGTGTTCGTTCTTGAAGCCAATCAAAAAAGTTGTAGTTCGTGTTTTATGTTCGATAAAAAACTCCTAGTCGTTTTTTAAATATTACTTCAAGAACATCTATTATTTCCGATTAATTCCATTTAAATTGGCTTCAAGAGTCGAAATAGAGTATCCTTCTCGCCAAAATATACCGCACGCGGTGGTTTTACCTAAACGTCTTATGTTTGTTTTTCTTTTCGTAAATAACACACATACCGGACTTAAAAACCCTTTGGTAGCTGACGATTTCAAAAAATAAAGAAGGCAACAAACTCCGAAAACCTGAAAGGCTTTGCAATGAAGTCGAATTATCACCGTTTTCAATTCTGTTTTGTTTTCTTGAAACCAAAAAAAAACAGGAAAAGATCTTTCAATGTTCATGCTAAGTTCTAGCCAGAACACCAGACGTTCAGCCATGGAAAACAGATGGTTTTTGGCCGCCATGAAGGATCACATAAATTTGTCACAGCAAAATAGCTGCTCTTTGCAAGTAGAAAAAAAAGAAAACAGCCCACCTGTTGTCCAACTGTAGTCTTGTTTTCACTACCCATATTGGAGATGTTGTAGTTGATGCTGTTACACCTGTATTAATTCGAAGGAATCAAGTTTAACCATTTTATCAATGACAAAATTGACTTATTAGAAAGTTGTATTTGAAAGTACTAATACTAGAAACTGTATTGCATGTAAAACTTAATGCCCTATGCAACATAGGTCATAACTTTAAAGAGGTACAAAATGGTACATTACCTGCAGAAAGACCAGAAAGCATGTGAACCACTGTGCTGTTACATTTTACAATGCCAGATCTGTTCAGTAACTCCTTTGTTCTTGCATATGCAGTAAAGTAGATAGCTCTAAAATTGAACACCAACAAACATAAGTTAGCACTTACAATATAGAACTCTTTCAGTCAAGTAGTTACTAACAAATCAATAATTAGTTCAGAGATGATTTGCAAATCAATCGCTTGTGATTCAGCAGAAAATGATATGGTAAACATCTTGGCTCCACATACGTGTACAATACAAGTTGATGTATTCCTTTGTTGCAGTTCAACCAAGATGGCTGTCACAACATCATGTGCAAACCATGTATTGTCATAAGATAACAATTATATGGATCAGCTATCTGGCTTTGTCTCCCACGCACCTTGCTGGAGCAACTCCAACAAGATTTGGCCCCAGGCCTCTGAAAAGTGACTTGGTACCTTCCGTTTGGACAATGTGCCTAAAAAAGTACAAAATCTGATAAGATTTCTACAAAGAAAATAACTAAGGAAGACTCTCAGATATTTCAACTAAATGTTTTACAAAATCTTTAAAGAAATTTAAAAGTCTTAGGTTTGCCCATTTAGTGTTCCCTGTGGCAAAACTGGCAGCTTTATCTTGATGTAAACAACATGTTTGTGCTTGGATCTAACAAAATTTTTTAAATTTAAACTATCAAAAATTTTGGCAGTTCCCTGATCCTTTTGGCTTTATACACATTACTCAAGACTACTGACGAAGTACTGAACTTTTTTGTCGTGTGCTTGGCAATGTTTAGAGAGAATTTTCTCTGTAAACATTGGAAATGATAGAAGAAGATTTCCTTGATGATGGTGGGAAGGTCTTTCAAATAATGTGACCTGACAAAAACTTCTGGTTCATGTTAGGATAACACTAACAATTTTATCCTGAATTAAACTTTCATGAATAGTTTACTGAATTCAACTTATTATTTTTAGATAGATACTAAAAATTATTTTTAAAAAATAATTAGTGACAACATAACAATGTGATGTAGATTGCATGTGCTGGTACCGATGATTGCATGGCTCTAACAAGCTGAACTGATGACATCGTAAGGAAGTTACAAAGACATACAATCACACACCTTGTACAAGCTAAAATGCCAACTGGCTTCATCGAAGCATCCATTGGAAGAGATACTGCCACACCGGTATTTCCATGGATGCATGCAACAGGACGAAACACTGGAACTGAGGACTAGAAATTTAAGTAAACACATGACAGTTACAAAATACAAACACACTTGATAAAGAAAGATTAATTAAAAAACTAGTTTAAGTCCTAAAAATAACAACAACAACAATGATAATAGTAATACATGTAAGAACTAACAATCATAAATTTTCAGACCTGTAGCCTGGTCTTGATCACTTCCAAAGGACATGTCAATATAGCTCCAGCAGTCCCACCAGCACTACAAAAAGGAAAAAAAGTGTTAGAAATGAAAAAGCTAATCATGGCATAAAATATGTTCTACATAGGCAGTATATTGAGAATAATAGAAAGGTTTAAATTTGATAAGTAAGTACTAAAGTTACAGAACAAATAAAAACAAAGAAAGGATGAGGGTTGGGTAAGAATGCATTTCTACTCATGCTAAGTTATTAGAATCGTTCTATTTGTTTAAAATTTTTAATTGACATTTTTGTGGTTGAATACTTTAGCTGGTCAGAAATTTACCTAATTATCACAGTCACACCCCTGGAATATGAAGTATCCAAGCATGTTTATTGTCCTCTTTAAACCTTTTCTGGGAGGATTGGTCTTTGATTATTTTACCCTCACAACCACCAGATTTTTTTACCTAGCAATGGCAAACATCTGGCCAGGAAAGGGTTGTGCTACAGGTTTTCATCTGTCATCAGTTCTGCACAAAGTACAGTTGGCTGCTGTGGAAACTGAATTCTTATGTATTACATTAACTGGTAAAGACAGCAGAGATAGAATCCCAAGTTTTGAAATGTAAACAAACCCAAAAAACTCCAAAGGACTTGTTGAGATTTTACTGCAATACTTTACAACTATGAAAGTCTATTACTACTTGTGACACTGCAATAGCTACAACGTGCATGGAAAATTGTTTTTTCCTAAGACTTTCCATTCATCTTTACATACTGTATGGTTGATGGAAGTCCTATCTTCTGCTTTAATTGTAAGGCAATGAAATCAGCTAAGGAGTAACCAATCATATGAAGGGAAAACAACTGTAGTATGCAATGAAACTTTGCCTACTTTATATGTCACATTTAAACTTTCCCAGCAGTATCTCTCCCTTTCACGAGTAAAATCGCCTGGCATTAGCCTGAGACCAGAAAAGAGTTAGTTTTTAGTTAATAAGGTTCAACATGATAAACTATTGTTTAATCTCACCCTCAAGGTATGGTTAATAGAACCCCCTTCTATTAACCACAGTACTCTCCCCTCCTGTTCAAATGTACTGTAGCTGTACGTGCTGAACTGTTTGTCTGATTTCAATCTCAGCATGATGGGTTCTTGCCTTTGTACCACTTATGTAGCCGTGAATTGATCAATTTCAACATTCAAACAGGAACATTCACCAAATTTTGAGGTGAAGGATTATGACACTCGTGATTTGAGTGGACCATTTAAAATTGATTTAAATTTGTGGCATATTTCTGGTTGCCAGGTATACCACATGAATTTTCCACTCTTTCGTTGTAATCACGTCCATTAAAAAGGAATATATAATATTTTTTGTTTCTGTAATAACATCCAAACTATGGCTAAAATACATATAGTCAATTAACATCGACATTCATGAGCACCAAGATCTTCAAAGGACGTCCCAGGAAGCTTGCCAAGTGCACAGCATGAAGTGATTTCTCACCGTTGCTCAAAATTTGATGACCTTGGAAACCAAAGATTTCGCAACAAATAACTAGTATTCAATCGAATTATTTTTGAACATCTTCTTTATATTTGAGTATACTTTTTCCTGGTACGTGCTATAGTTCTGAGAAAATAAACGAGGCAACCTTTGTTTTTACTGCGAAATGCTTTGAAATAATGATTATTACGGGTATTGTGCAAGCACAGTAAGCGTGCTGCAGTCTTCGGTCTACGGACATTTATTATCATAAATTGCACAGCCAGGATAGGGAAGCTCGACTAATGCTTCTTTTGTACTTCTTTAAGCTCGCTCAACAGACTAAAAGTTATGAAAACAAAATTTACGAAGGGTTCCGTGCTACAATGCACGATAAACAGCTCAAACTCGTAAAACCTTGCAGGCTTAACTGATCTTGAAGGAACACTCGGAACAGCTCGAGACGGTCATTCTTACAACAAAATGCGAAACCTGTGGTTACATGACCAGTTATACGACCATAAGTGTACAAAGCCAACTATATTGTACGCTCGTGTAATTGCTTTGCATTGACATTATTTCCATAACAAGAAGTTATATCATGGACGCAAAGAATAGTTCATTTGATTAAACAAAATAAAGCAAAAAACACATTAAAACTTGCCACTCAACATGTACTCACCCGCCAGCCGCAAGATGAACGAAAGTGGAATGTTTCGTTGGTCGGGGACTCTTCATCCCTTGCTCTTCAAGCATGAAACATAAAACCACAGCGTTTCCGTTGACATCATTGAGCCAAACGCAACGTGTAACGAAGTATCGTTGTGTTTACTTAACTAAACTCAAGCACTTGATCAAAGTTCATTCTCTATCAAGCACATGCTGTACGTGTTCTTCACGTGTAACTCCATATTTGGTAACGTTACGTTTGGCGCGGAAAAATTGTCATTTCCAAAACAAAAAGAACAACTATTGCCAAAGTTTAAGCCTTGGTGCGGTATTATAAAAGCTTAATTGCGCACAAATATTTTACGCATTGTTTTAGCACAACAAATACTGCATCGTCTATCTACTTTTACAACGTTACAATGTTTTAGCGTCGCTTATTAAAAGAAAACGGACTTGGTCATATTGATTTTAGGCTTGCGCAAGTAAAACAACGATTTTTTACTGCCACTGGCTTCGGACGTGATCACTTGAACTTGACTTTACGTGCATATTCGCATGGATTGGTTTGTGCTTGATGGTATCTTACTGACTGTACTCGGGATCATTTCCCAAGGCAAATTAATTTATATGCATATCTTAAATTGACAATCAACAATTCCCGAACAATTAACGAAAAATTAACTTGTGTTTGCCGAAATATTGGTAATACATCTCGTGCCGCGCACTTTACGATCGCGAGTTAACTATGCTAATTTATAGACGCGATAATTTTCCCTCCGTTTGTTCTAATATCGAAGGGCAGCGGCTTGTAATGAACAGATTACACCACAATATAGTACAATACTTTATTGAATTGTTGACAATGTTGAACAGTCAGCTTTTAGCCGAAGAGTAGCAGCGTTGAGATTAAATCTAACCGTAACATTTCCCCACACAGTTTAATTTTGTTTATTTTAGAACCTTTGGTTTGCCTTGAAAGTTATTTTGTACATTTATTTTGTAATCAATGAAGATCTACCATCTACGGTCAGTGACCTTGGTCACTAGTTTCACAAGAGGGGTGCTAACCAGCGACGTCTAGGCGGACAATCGTCCCCCTGTACTTTTTGGGGTAGGAAAACGGGCAATATCCCCCCTCGGAATCACACAGTTCGTGAGAGGGGGAAGGCATGGAGCTCCCCTTAATACGTTAGTGGATATTATCTTTTATTAACTTAGTAGAAACTAGGAGAATTTAAGTTGGTAGAATCAGTAGAATGTCTGTTATTTCAGTTTTGGCCCCTGTGCATATTATTAGATATTAGCACTGATTAACTGCACTGTTACTGTAGATCAACCAATACCTTATACAACCGGTTGCGTAATAAGCTTGTTAGTTCGACGGTACCATACACAGTTTGTAATAATGCCAACACTATCAGACTATCACCGTGAGATTCTAACGAAAATCCTAACAGTTGCAGCAGCAATTGCATTTGCCTTGAAAATCGTCATTGGTCAACTCGCCCAGAGAGGCCTCATTGAATCCTTCAAATACCAGCGGGAAAATGTCTCTAGAAGATTTCCGACCAATATAACACCGTCACCTGTGACTTTCAAAATCTGGACCGTTATTTACATATGGAATGGCTTGTGGTTGTGGTATGCCCTGACAACGCTGTTCAGAAAGGCACCGCTTGTTCTTCCGCCGTTGTTCTTTGTCTTATACATTCTTCATGACATCCGTCAGATCATTTCTGATTATTTCAACGCGCAAGCTGACAAGCAGTCGCGCTGTGCACTTCTCTTTCTTGCTGTTTACTTGTTTTACGGCATGTTGTTCCTGGTTTATGGCGCTTACGAAGAGCACAGGATGGAGCTGAATGCTAGACACAAACTCGACGCCTGGTGTATTCCACTTCTAGTTCAAAATGGTCAGTATTTGTTCTTCCATAAATGCGCAATTATCACATGGTGTTTTGTGGGGGTGGAAGGGAAACTTAAAAGGAACAGCGAGATGAGTAAGATTTCCGGGAATCAGAAAACCCTGGGTTTTTCCCAGCTATTTCCCAGCTGCATTCAGTGACGTATGAATTAATTTGAAAAATGTTGTTTTGAGTTTTCTGGCAATATTTCTATTGGAAAGGGCACTTTCAAATTTCCCATGGAGTTTGGCATTTGTGACATGCAGTTAAACGCTTATTCATGCCCAGATGACCTTTGGCTGTTTTATCCTGGCTAATGCCAAGTGAGTAGAGCAAAAAACATAATTGTGTATGTCAACTAAAATCTCAAAAATTCGATAATTGAGCATTGAACAGAACTGATCACAGATATTTTGACTTTATTTCAAAGTCACTGTAATCGTTCTTCTGGTTTATAGCTTCAATACTAAACTTATAAGATGTTCAAAGACAGTTGTTTCTCCTTCTGTTTCTTAAAGTTGTTAGCTGGTCATTACAGTTTTTTAACCCCTTTACTGCAGCACTTCTCCATTAGACAACTAAAATAGTCTGGCATTAGCCAGAGTAAAGTAATAAAAGTACACCCCTGCAGCAGTGAAGGGGTTAATGCCAAATGATTTGACACATCAAAAGGTGACTGTCTGGAACTCTGGGTAAATATGAGTTAACACATTGTGCTAACCACATTGACCACTACAGAAAGACTGGGCTCTGGGTAAGTTACATGAGCTGGGATTTGCTAAAGGTTTACAATGAACAATTATAGCTTGTGCTGGTTTCCTAGAACCCTGTCTTTCTGGGATTTCAGGAGGGGTAAATTGGCAAGCACATAGGAACTGGGAAGGAAGGAGAAAGTGGCATTTGCCTATCAACTTTTTTAAAAGAGTCCATTTTTATCATTAAGGATGCTCTGCTCTTTGAACAAAATAATGTACCATTGATAGTAAGCATAATTAATCAAATAGTAACTATGTGACCAATGTACTTACTTCATGCAAAATTGTCAGTGAAATCACATACCCCCAACTTTAACTTGCTCCTTACCCCACCTACACATGGGTATTTTACATCTTACATCAGCAGGGTGGAGTACTTAATTGACTAGGGGTAGTGTTAGAGGAGGCTGTCAGGGAACCTTGACCCCCTGTTGGGGAAAAATCGACAATTTGTTGCGGAAGAAAGTGGAAGAAAAAATAGGGTTTGAGACAGTTGGCCTTTCTTTTTTTAAATGATAACTAAAGAGATAAAAAGTGTTTTCTGCATATCTTTAATGTACAATGCAATTGAAAAATATAAACAATTTTGTTACTGTCAATAAAATATTTATATAAAATAATGAAAATTGATAACGTTTCTATTTCATACAAACAATGTTTATTTATTACTGATTTAACTAAAAGAAATAACAGATTCTTCTGCACTTGTCATAAACCTGAATAAAGCTGTCAGAAATCAGCTTTTGTGGTTATTTCCTGCTGAAAGCAACATGGCCATTTAGACCTTCAAATTCTGAAATTTCCAGGGAGTGTTGCTACAGATCCTGTAATTACTCTCTGTCACAAACCTTAGATCCCTCATTCTGGAATTCCTGGCATCACCAATGTGCTTGACACTTCCTATTATGGTAGTCATTTAGGCTGAGGAGCTAATTCCTGATACAATAATGATAAATATCTTTTTTAATAATAATTTCAAAGTTTTATTTGATCAAATATTGGCTTATTATAATTTTAATAATCATTTGAATAAATCCCTCATTTGTTTTAGGTCTAATGATTAATGCAGCCTGGGTTACCATAGCCTCAAAAGTGAGCCTAGCTGTGGTAACAGAGCATTATCATGGCATGTCACGTGATGCTGCTGGTACTCTATCATTAAGTATTCTCTTAGTAGAAGTACTTGCATGGTTTGCTGTTGAAAACTTTGTTTTTCAAAAGTACACTTGGTACACATTCATAGAGTACCCAGTCATTCTTTGGGCACTAGCTGGTGTCCTTGTTAGGCACTGGGATCCAGATAAAACATCACCACGTCTAGCTTTGGCATTAACTGTCATCGTATCTGGCTTATTTGTTGCACGTATTGGATTGCTTGTTCACCACTGGGTGTTTCCAAGCCATGGTTGGGAACGTAGTCAGCTGAGTGACCAACATCTGGATGAAATGAAATGAGACTGGGACAAATTTCATATTGAAGGTTGTAACACTCATTGCTAGTTACAGTGGCCCAGTATCAGGTGCAAATCTTTGCTAGTTTCCACCATTTTACAGAAATTGGTCAGATTTTTCATAATAAATGTATTTTTTTAATAAATTTAAATTTCCAAGTTGAAATATTCCACTGATTTGCAAGGCTTCATCTGAGGAGAATGGAACCAGCCAATATCCTGTCTGAATGACTCTGAAACCCAGGAGAAGGGACTTTAGGGAGTTAAAATCCCAACAATTTCCCAGGGGAGCATGCTCCCAGACCCCCCTAGAAGCTTGCACCTTTGGCATTTGTTGTTTTAGAATTGGTCACCATTTATCCTAGATCTGCAGCTGAGCATTCATCAAATGTGTTATGTATAACAATGTTCTTTTTTCACAAGTGTGTTTCAATAATGTAATAATTAGGGGTCACTTTCAAGTCTCTTTGATGTAATTAAAATTTTAGTCTTTAATAATCGTAACTGTTCTGCAATTGTTCAATTCTCCCTGGCAGTAATATTTAACTCTGGGCATTGTACCCTTTTTTTCTTCAATGAACAAAAAAATTGAGCATTGTACATGCCCAGGGGTCAACCAAACTTGTGTTTATAATGAAAAAATAAACAAAGTTATGTCACCAAACATATGCCTTTACTGGGGCAATTACTCCTTGCCGAACCCTTGCTATACCACTGAACTTCTTCAGGATTTCCAACCACCATTTCAAGTTGTTGTGGACAGACTTAAGGCAGCCTTGCACAGTTTTTTTGGTAAGATTTCTAGTTTGTTGGTTATGATTAAAATACTCTGATTGGAGGTATTTGCCCAGAATTATAAAACAATTTTATAAATATTTGTTTTACTGTAGTGTTGCCTTATACAATTCCAATTATCAACATCACAGATGTAGCAAAGGGGGAGGGCAAAGGTGAAGTGCCTTTAATTATACAGTGGGCAAAAATATGAGAAGAGTTGACAGTGCATGTAATTATTCTTTTTTATCGGGCTGCTTTATTGCATTTCTTTTTGTATATCTATTTTCTTTATAAAATCTTGTCTGGTCTTGAACGTTCACTAATTTAATGACAAATTGGGTTGAAAAAGGCAGGATCACCCAAAAAAGTGACGTGCAATTGCCCTGCCTACCCTGGGGTTCCTGATCTTTTTGGAAAACTGCTGGAGACTACTGTCTACTGTTGGTTAATCATGAAGTTTTTTCTGCGCTATGCCCTTTGCTGTCACTGTTCTTGGTGTGTTTCTAAACTGGCACTAATGTACACGCACTTGGGTACGATGCATAAACAAATTATGATCTGGATGGTTTCAAATGCAAGTGCTTGTTCAATTGTCTAGTGGCAGTAGTGCTTGTTCAATTGTCCAGTGTTTTGTAAATGTCAATTTTAATCGGTTTAATGAAAGATTGAATTTCATCACTAAGCATAAAGGTTAAGTTTTGACAAAATATTTTTTACTTTCGATGTAAGAGCATTCTGAACTCAGTTACGTGTACTTTCTCTCTTTTACTCCAGTAGCTTCTTGTATCGTCTGTTATTTAAGTCAAGGGCGATTGCAATTTTACTTAACAGTATTTCTAGTGCTTAAAGGAATTGGGACAGTATTGGTTGGTAGGTGTTCCGGTTTGATAGTTGCTGACAAACACCTGTCTTGATCATTATTGAATGAGCACAACAAAGTATTCTTAAATTCAAAATACAAAATTACGTCGCGGAAAATCAGCGAAGCCTCTTCCTTTCAATTTCTAAAGACGTTTAACTAACGACTGAAGAAGCTGTTGTAGAGAAACCATGGATTTCGACAATTTACTGAAAGATATTGGGGAGTTTGGACGATATCAGCAAAACATTTATTTTTTGCTGAACACGATGTCGTTGTTTCAGTGTTGTCAAATGTTAATGTTGGTGTTTGTCGCTGATAAACCGCAGTGGCATTGCTCAGAGAAAGAACAGTCATTCCTCGAACGACGCAGTACTGATAAGACACAATTGTATCCTTGCCATAAGAATGGCTCCAAGTGTCGAACTATGACATTTAGTGGGGAGTTCACGTCAATAGCCACAGAGTGGAAGCTTGTTTGTGATGAAGAATACAAGGCAAACATTGCTCAGTCAGTGATGATGGCAGGCTGTTTGATTGGTGTCATTATCTCTGGAAGAGTTGCTGATCGTCGTGGAAGGAAGTTTGTAATTATTTCTACACAAATACTTGCCTATCTTTTTGGAATAATCACTGGTTTAGTACAGTCTTATTATCAGTTTCTTATCGTTCGGTTTCTGTGTGGTATGACCATTGTTGGAGGTGGGCTCTCAAGCTTCGTTTTATTGTCTGAAGTAATAGGGCCTTCGTATCGAGGTACGTACGTTTTCCTTTTTAACGTTGTGGTAGAAAGTATGCCGCAGCCTCCTAGAATGCGTTTAAAACGCTCAATCCGGCGCACAAGATTGTTAGAAATAACACGTCGACAATCCGACATGCCAAAACGGTTTCTAATCCAGTTATGTCCTAAAACCCAAACAAAATGTTTGATGCCAAAACAGCGATTCAACCACTTACCTATTAACCCATGTTTTTATTGACCAATACCTTTATTTCAGTAGGGTAGCTCATTCAGCTCATTCTCAAGCTGGTATCAACAGAGGCCCTACATTATATGCAGTATCAGATAATGAAAGTTACTAAATGATACAGCTAAACGTACTACATATAAAAGATACTAAAAATTACCTACAAGATAATTACGGTACAAATTACGATTTTTCTACAAAATATACAACCATGCTAATAAAAGGATCTCTTGCTACTTTCAAGTCTGACATTAGGCAGGTGGAAATAACTGCTCTGCCTGGTAGATCTATTGACCATGTCTTTGTTCAATGTAAAGTAATCATGGAAAAACTGTGAAGAGCTCCCACTAATGTAATTTTTATGAGATTGTTGACATAATTTTCCTAAAATATTCGAGTGCTTCATCCATAATTTGTTTTCTTGTACACCCTGCCCATATTTTGTAAAATTGTAATCTCTATAAATAATACAATGCCACTCCTAGTGAAGAGCCGTACCAGACAAGTAGAGAAAACTCTATTTGGCTCAGCTGGGATTCATACCCGTGACTTTCAGTTTACTAGCCCAATGCTAGTGGTTGTTCACCACCAAAATATATACCAATAGAGTTACAAAAATACTTCAAGTGTAAATGAACTTTGTAAAGCTTATTCAGCCACATAAATTAGCCATGTCGGATTTTCTCTTACATAAATAGTTCTTTTTAGTATAAACTGGCATATCATTTTTGACAACAATTTTTAAAGCAGACAAACCAATAGGCATCTCCAAACAAGAATGAGTGAGCACCTTCAATCAGAAAAAAACTTTCAGATCTACAGACACCTCCAAACCTTGGAAAATTGCAAAAAAGTCTGTGGTCCTTCCTGCTTCACAATCCTGGATACTGTCTCAAACAAATTTTCACTTAAACTCAAAGAAGGACATTACATTCAATAAAATAAACCGGAGCCCAATAAACAACAGGAACATATCATATTAACCTTATTATAATGTAATCTTACATCATTGTCATTGTGAAATTGTATTTATGCCATCCGCTCTTTATCTGTTGTTTTTTCCCATATACTTAAGTTACATATTCTATTTATCCCAATTTTCTTACTAAATCTGTGTGGTCATTACATCATAAGTTGTTTGTTAGACTTGACACCAACAATTTTAACATGGTCATACCAACTTCCAATTAACTTTTCAGTTGTAACCAAATGCTGGATGAAGAAAGTTGTGAACTTTTGAAACACATTGCAAATAAAGTTAAAAATCAAGACCATTGTACTGTTGTTAAAAATAGATGCTGGTAGTTCTGTTATGTACTACCAGATGATAATGCCTTGCTGATACAATAGTAAGATGAAAAATAAAAAGTGAGTGAAACCAAACAAAAGTATAACAGGAGAGGGTACAATGTTTTCAAAAATATCTTCATTTCTCAAGAAATGCTTTGTATAAAATTATCACGGTTTGTTCTTCCAGTAATTTAGCTATGTGTATCTTGTAGGTACCCAAAACTTGTGTAAAATAATGAAGTTATTTCAAGCCCATTACTCTTGATAATTTAAAAAAATTATTTCCACGTACCAATCCCTTTATATCTGTCAACAGAAGCAAAAGCCTTGAATTTTGTTGTTCATTAATCAACAGGTCCAACTCTGACTATAGGCCAAGTCTTCTATGCTGCTGGTTTTGGTTTACTGGCAGGGATGGCATATTTGTTTCCTGAATGGCGACAGCTAGCGGTTGCTGTGTCAGCACCAGCACTTTTGTATATGATTGTCTGTTCACACAAGATTCACGAGTCACCACGATGGCTGATTGCAGAGGGAAGAACTGTTGAGGCTAAACAACTGTTGGAAAAAATTGCAACGAAAAACCAAACACAATTCTATGAACTTCACTCTTTTAAAAATCCTCAACAGCCAAGTTCTAAGAGTGTCAAAACTTCTTATGGTTTGATTAGTATGTTCACCTTAAAGAGTATCCGAATCAAGATGACAATTTTGACAGTGATATGGCTTGTTAATAGTTTGGTTTACTATGGACTTTCATTTAACATGAAGAATATTGAAGGCAACAGATATTGGAATTTCTTTTTGTCTGGCATGGTGGAGATCCCCTCTTACCTTTTTGCAATTCCAATGATAGATAAATTAGGAAGGCAAAGATCATTGTTTTTGACTGTAATGACTGGAGCCCTGGGCTGTCTGGTATGTGGTCTTGGACCTAGCCAATATACAACATTCTCAGTTATGGTTGGAAAGTTTGGAATATCCTCATCATTTGCAATACTATATGTCTATTCTGCAGAACTTATACCAACTGTTGTACGTAATTTTGCTATGGGGACTTGTTCAATGACTGCTCGAATTGGGGGCATACTGGCCCCCATGGTTGTTACATTGGCAGTGATTGACCAAAAACTACCCATGATATTGTTTGGAGTGAGTGGTCTCATTGCTGGTGTTATAGGTTTGTTTTTGCCTGAAACATTAAATCATCCTGTTGCTGAAACACTAGAGGAAAGTGGCAGAGAAGAAACTCACATGCTAATGTAAAACTTATTTCAATGTGCTCTAGCAACAAGATTCCCACCAGGCCATTCCTACTGAATGCTCCTTCCAATGTTTTAGAGATCACCGTTATCTTAGACCACTAATGTATTACTAAAATGTGACCAGAGGAACAGTGTGTCAGACGTTTTTTTATACAAATAAAACTCTTCGGAATAAGGTTTAATTTTTACTTAGGAATAAATCTGAAGCACTGTAAACAGGTTTACAGTAACAGATCATTCTTGCATCATTCAACAGTTTGTTTTCCCCACAGTGCCATTTGTAAATTCTTGTCTGATAGAGTAAATAAAGAATTTGCATATCATGTGCTATTGTTATGAATAAAAGAAACACCATTCTGTGACTTTTAGAGATGCCAAGGCATCTCTTCATACTACTTACATTCCCAAAATCCTGCTGGGATTTGTTAGTTCTTCCTGTGAATGTCCAAAGTGTTTTTTAGGAGTACAACAGGTGTTAATACAACGTGTATTTCTACCAAATTATGTGCAATTGCTTCACATAATTTCAAGATATTTTGTTATCCAAACTGGTTGGAGTAGCCAATTGCAGTTTATGAAGTTTAGTCATGGTTTTTGAAAGCAAAATTGTTTTATTCTTTGAGACTATACACAAAATTATACATTACTACAAATTACAGTGAATACATTTGTTATATTTGTACATGATATTGATATACAAACTTGGCAAGAATATGTACTTAGCAAATATAATAATTATATTATTATACTTCAGTCATATTGTGCTGTTTCTATAAAGATGGTTTTTCTTGTGAAACTAAATTACTGTATAGGGGGTGCTGGTGGATGTGGTCCTCGACCCTGTAAAAAATAAAAAAAAGCACCCCTCATGTTTAATACATTCTCATTAAATGGCTACACTAATTCTCAAGGAGATGTTACATGTAACCAATCCAAACTGCTCTATACAAGATTGATACCCATGAATCTTTGGTGCAATGTTTGGAAGTAATGAAACAACTTTAAGTATTTCACTTGCACACATATTGACTGTTTGGAAATTAACCCTTTCATGCTGAGGGCTCATCCTTGTAATGAATGAAATTGTCTCACTTTAGCCAGAGTAAAACACTAGAATGCACACTTGCATGCTCCTTAAAGTGTGTATATGCAGCTCTTTCCTACTTTGATTTTGGAAGTTCAGTAGATGAAAACAAAACAATAATATTTTCTTTTTTCAAAAGTTTGATTTAAATCTGATTTGTTACTGCTCAAATCTTCTCTGTCAACAAATATTTCTGCACCAGTAGAAAGAGCTGGGGTGAGCAGCTTTTGATATTACTTGAGGCAGACAACCCATCAAGTGCTTAGGAAGGTCTCTCTTAAATGACCTCACACTAGGGCTCAGATTACTCAAACAGACTGTCTGCTTGTACAGTACATTATCAGAAGCAAAATTTGCCGGTTTTTGCTAACTTCAACAATATATATTGACAACAAATACAGCTAATTGAATTATGTGAATGGAAATTGTTTCTAAACCATTGTCTGTCAAAATCTTAAATCTAATAATTATTATGAGACTAATGATATTCATGGCCTGGTATAAATCCTTCAAATTTCTAGGCAACTAAACCTGGGATAACGTTTTGTTCTCTGAGCCCTGCACAACTTCATAAAAGCAACCTACACTTTGCCATCTGAGTTTTAGAAGCTTAATGACTAGAGCCTCTTACTAATAATCTGAAAGTTATGGGTCCAATTACCATCTAGGACTCATCTTCAACTAACATCGTCAATAGAGATAGAAATAGATAGAAAATGAGACATAGATTCTCTGAGATAGAAAATTCAAACATTTAGTTTTCTAATATGTCCCACAAGTATGGAACATTTATTTACTGGTTTCCAGGGAAGTAGTGACAATGGCAGTCATGCAGCCACTAAACTCTTCTACCTCCCAGGTAGCTGTAGTGAGTGTTTTGTTATACCAAGCATCAAATGACAACAGAAAACCTGTAAAATAATGGCATTTTAAATGAAGACAGCCTGGACAACCTGCTCTGACTGTCTACTTCATGCTTTCATACTTTTTTCATTTTCATTATTCATCATAAAGTAATATTACTCACTGTTCTGGGTAATAGGAAAAACATTATTTCCAGACTGCTATGTGAAAACTGCTTTCCCAGTCAGGAAACAAGAAATACGAACTTTGACATTTGGTATGGACAATAAATGTAAATTAAAATAAAAGTTTGTCAAACAACAACTGAAAGGATGTGTTAGGACCTCACATCCACCTTAATGTTGTTTTGATCATAAAATTAATTGTTATGATTGGTCTAACACGCTGGGCATACTTCCAAAGTTACATTTCCTACCAGTTTTAGTCCTGTTGAACAGTCAGCAAACATTTACTTGATGTGCCAAAAATATTTTATACTCATAAAAGGAACCCAATATTATTTTACTACCCACTCTAATTAACAAAATTTAAATTAACCCAATAAATTTTAGCAATTGTTGTTGCTTTTAAAATTACTGTATATTCTTTACCTGACTTGGAGAGGGTTTTTCATCTCCTGGTCTTGTGCTCTGTGGTCTTAGCAGAAACAATATAACAGCTGCAACTAACCAAGCCATCATGAAGAACATAAAATTGAATCCTCCATTGCTATCTGTTCCCTGAGGCCCTGGAGCTGTAAAAAATATTGATCACAACAGGTCATGCTTTGTCTGCACCCAACCTATAGACTGAGTGAAGGGTAAATGAGCCACGGTACCCAACGCTAAGGATATAAGCTAAAAGTTTAGGTTTTATTACAATTGCAAAATGATGTTGAATGTCTTTTACTAAAATGGTGCATCATGGGAAATTAGGAC
This sequence comes from Nanipora kamurai, assembly GCA_036872915.1. NCBI lineage: Eukaryota > Metazoa > Cnidaria > Anthozoa > Scleralcyonacea > Helioporidae > Nanipora > Nanipora kamurai. The sequence continues at coordinate 289,744 of JBAHVQ010000394.1, read as the reverse complement.
TAATTTGAAAAGAAATACTTGATCCATGCAGTCACTTTCAAAGAAAACACTTCACACATGACTTGATAAGCAACAAAATGTTAGATTACATTAAACTTCTATATTTTGACTTGATTTCTACAATGTCTTTAGCATGTATCCTGTGCTGGTCATTGATATTCATTATAATACTAAGGTCCTTGCCTGGTAAATCTATTGCTGCTGTATGGCCATTAGAATATAACTCTTCCTAAAAATGAATGATTTGGGAGCTGTAGACCAATTTACTCCTTCAAACTTCAAGCTTGAACCTGCCCTTGTTCTGGTACTCTAGTCAGCAGCAGGGTAGAGAGTAAAAAGGTTGGTAGAACGTTTCACTCTCTGACAAAGGGCCCCAGCTTGAAAAGTTAGAATTTTTCCAGCATACATGGAAATTGGGCAGTCTACCAACCTTTTAACTTTCTAGTCTTTTATACTGCCAGCATAGCATTCTAGTTTAATAAAATGTAAATAGTTTGGTTACAGCTTTTGAACAAGTCATGTTTTTAATAAATTTAAGGATAAGTCATCTAAAATTTGGTGACTTAGATCTGAAGGATATTGCTGGAAAGAGGTCATGAGGCAGCAAGGACATTTGAGATAAAATTAAGATTGCTTGTCACAAAAGTATTTAATTGTTGACAGCTTATGGTCTTGGTGCAAAACAACAGGAAGTGTAAGGAAACCTCGTTTGATATTTTTAATTTCACATTTATGACATAAAATTCGCTTCAATTTTATTCGATTTATCGGAATTTTAAAATGTGATCTTGATATTCCCACATACAAGAAACAAAATTATTAGGAGGCGTTGCAGTACGTACTTGTATGTGTCAATGCCAGCCACGCACTCAAAGCAGATATTAACATTTTTGGCGAACTCCATCTAAGCACAGTTGACTTAGACATTACACGGGTCTTTCTCTACGCGTGGCGGAGTCACCAATTCGTTATTTTACAACTGAACTAGGATGTATCATTTGTTATAAATGTGTGACCCGAAGATACAGTGAAGTTGGTTCTCTTGAATGGGAATATTTGAACACCTGTAAGGTGAATACGCATGCAGCTATAATTGATATTCTTTTTACAAGCTAATTGCCGAGGATTGACATTGAACCTTTCTCACGAAAACGTTGGAAACCATCGTTATCGAAAGCTTATTACACAACACAGATTCTTTATATACAATACCGAAAACTGCTGTCATGTAATACTTACGTTCCATGAAACACTCGTTATCCGTACAATAGCTTTGAGAACTGCGCAGCTGGTTATAAAAGGGCAAAAAGCGAACAAAACAACACGTTAGTAAAACTTCATGCCATCACTGTTCATCACAAAACATTTTTGTATTAATAGTCTTATCACTATGTTAGATATGAATCTTGAACCATCAGGCAATAGCACTGCCGCTTGTGAAATGCTGAGGTAGTTTTGGGCCTTAGCACACACTTTAGACAGATCTATCAATCTTACCAAAGATATCAACCGCCTCATGGCTCCGTTGTAACTACAGATGCATTCACAAGGGTCAAATCCGCCATCGCCTCCGTCCATTCTGTCGAAAACTTCAACTGGCTCTAGACTTCCTGTCACGAAATATGCTCTTTCGAAAACTTAAACTCGTTTTCTTATCGTCCTCGACAACTTACAGACCGAAAACAACTAAAACTCTGTAAAGCCTTTTTGGAACATTTGTCCCATTACAGGTAAAGACAAATGTTCTTTATAGAAATGCAAATTTGCTGGCTGAACTGCTTGTCTTCCTTCACAAGACGCCACGTATAAACAGAAAGTTCAGTTCTGTTCACGTGGGAGGGGACCCACTAGTCGTCTTGGTGCGGCAGAAATTCTGGTTGGGAGGGGTTTCATGAAACCAGGCAACGGACAGGGGCATTCAAGAATGCAGTAAGATTTCAAGTCGTTTCAAAACCTTTACCACCAAGCTAAATCGAGTTTGCCGTCGTAGTGCGGTAAAAAAGTTTTTAAACTTTTTTACTATAGTAATGAAGCAACTATAAATGGAACTTAGATCAAGCCATCACAAGATTTTGACCCTCCTGGAAACTTTTTAGAGTCCCCATTTTCCTTCTGGGGGGAGGATTTTTTCCATAATCATGAGACCTGTAGCACAAGGAAGTGGTACGGGTGCTTACTTTTAATTAAAGTATTAATCATCACAAGTTTCCTGCTGAAGTTTTTAATGATTTGTTACTGTGGTGAAAATGACATAAAACTGGCTGTGGGGAGAACACTAGTCCATTAGTGCTCATCACAATAAGAATACAAACAAATATTGAAAGAGAACAAAAAGAATAAAAGCAGCTGAAAAGAACAAAAACATCTTTATTATGAACTTCTCAAAATTATAATTACTTTCACTAATTGCTGCCCCAACACAAACGGGACTGTGGTTTTAAAACTAGTACTAAAATATATTGATGGATTGCATTTCTGAATACAATTATTAATGCCTTAGTTTAGTGATAAAAATACAGTAATAATCAAATGGACATGGGGTTTCTTTCAAAGAAGTTTGCATGACTTCCAAGAGCTTTTGTCTGGGCAAGGGAAGTCTTTAGTTTTATATATATTTTTATATTAATCTCAATTCATTAATAATTCATTGAATGTTCAGGCAGCTGGGGAGCTGCATTTTATCACATCCATATAGACTTTGACATGATTGTTAAACTAGGCTTTTGATTGACTGACTGGCCATTGTGTCATTTTCCCAAGAAACAATGGCCAGCCATTGTGGCCTGGCAAAATGAAACATTGGTTTCTCTAGGCCTGGATCAAACATGGGGAAGTTTGATTAACTAAAATTGACAACATGTAGTGTCGATTATCAGTGGAGAGGTGTCAACAGTTTGTTATAGTTTGTTAAAACACAATTAAACTTAAAATTAAAACAAATGAATCCCAAGAGGTCAAGGCCTATATGATTTCTCTCCTCAGCCTGTCAATCAGTGCCTGGATTTTTTCTTTCACCCTTAATTCTCTTTGCTTTTGCTTTGTTTTCTCATTTGTTCTATTGTTCTATGTGTCTGATATATCAGTCACTGAGTGTTAAGGGTTAAGACTACTTCCCTACTACTTTTAAACAAACAAGAAAAGTATTTTTTCCAGAGTCCTTGTAAGTAAAGGTGATTACTTAGAGTTTTTGGTTTGACTTCACTATTTACAATTTGAAATTGACATGCAGAGTTGGAACCAAGGATGGGGAAGGGGTGCCAGGAGGTATGGAATTCAATTTTAAAGTTACTGGTGTTTGACCAGCACATCAGGGAAACCAAATTTCTGAAGGAGTAAAAACAAGATGAATGGTTAATGAATTTGAGATACAAATGAATGGTCAAAAACAGAAATTAATTTTTGATATTATACAACTTTACACAGGTATTAAAGGTAACTCATATCTTACATACATGTATTATGACTTTGGGCATTGTTGTATACAGATAATTTCACAGAAATCATTCAAGATTATAACACAATAAACAAAATCAGTTATCTTCGCTTGTTTTCCTTGCAAGTAACCACGTATCTCTGAGGAACACAGAGTGGTGGTGAATAGCCTTCTGAGTAAGAAGTATCTTCAAACAACACAGAATAGTCATCTTGTGGCTGCATCACAAACAAAAAAAACAATTAGGTTGACTTTGATTTAGTAAAGCTACATACTGTAGCAAGCTTGACATTTAGGGTAGACTAATAATTAATTATTCATATAATATTGCTATTACAATCTGAGAAAAAGTATATAAAGGAATAAGTTTAAAAATTTTTTTTAATAAAATTAAACACGTTTGACCTTACAGTTCTATCAGGATAAAATAACAGTGAAAAGCTGTCCAGCAGGCTGAAATATATTCTGTTTTGGGTTATTCCTAAGGGTAAAAGATTAAAATTGAACCATTTGACTTATTTATTGAGGGTCAGGTTCTTATACATGTATTTAATAATCCTTCAACAATTTGTGTAGTATAAAATTCCACATGTAATTTGCAATTTTGTAATCATCTGGATAGTGTTGTAGAGGTTGCACTGGCTCAGAGTTATGAACAGTGTTCTCATAGTAACTACTGGTATATAGTTGAAAATGTTTGATTTTATTAAAAAAATTTTAACTTATTCCAGTGTATACTAATAATTAATTATTTATAAATAAGACCATGACATGAAGGAAATTGGTGATTATGTCTTTGCATTCAAGGAAAAGTTTTTGGATATCCCAGAAAGATCAGCCCTGGAACTTCATCAAACTGTCCAAGCTAAGAGGAAATTTAACAGCTAATTTCCTTCGCATCTTGGTGTCCCTTTCTACTACTGGTAGTATAACTGACCACTCCAGTACCCCTGAAAAGACTGGGTTGTAGGGTTACCCACTCAAAAAGTGAGGCCAAAAATGGCCAATTATTCCCTCAATCCCTCATGTGGTCACATTAATTAGAACCAGTCCCTAACACAAACAACAACTCTAACCTGGGTTAAGACCCAAACTGGAACCAAGAACAACAGTGTACCTCCTGGACACCAAATACTTATTATGACTTCCAGGGGCAAGGTATCCATCTAAGACATGGTTTTTGTGGGGGTTTGATGACCAAATTTTTCTCCAGGGGATCCTTGTTCAGTAACCCCTGGTAACCCCCATGTAAGTTGTTTTGAGATGACTAAACACTAATGATCAAACTTGTGTGTGGGCCTGGGGGAAACAACCAAATAGCCTCCATACCAGCCATTTTTGGTTTCACTTTTTGATTAGCAGATTGACTGAAGTCACCCTTCCAGTCTATATGGAGTTCAGTGGGGTTACCTACCAAAGCTGTCATTAGATAACAGTTTACAAATGTAATCATCAATCAATCACAGCTGGCACCCGTTACCCATAACCCAGTCCTGCAGTTTCTGCAGGGGTCAATTGCTGAGGGACATTTTCAAAAGCTTGATCTGTTGAGCTGATCTGTTAAGGACAAGATTTCTTTGTTTGTTAAATTATATTTTAATCATGAAGTTGCACGAATTTGGGAATTACATCATTATTTGATAAAAAGTGATCTCTTAATCTCAATAGTCTTTCACTCTCTGACAAAGGAGCTTTGCTTGAAATGTTAGGATTTTTCAGCCTTCAGTTCTGGTCCTTTTTAAGCAGTTTAGCTTTTTACACATCATTTACTCTTTTACATCATTTTTTTTATTTTCTGCTTTTTGTTATCATTTGCAATAATCTTAGTTTGCTTTTTTGCAACAAATAATTTTGACTTCTAAAAATCTTAATTTACCTGATTAAGCATCAAAGGATTACATATAAGCATCAGAAATATTACTTACCCTTGAAGGTGGTTCATGAATCAAGGCACGATAAAAGCAAGTTGTCTGAGGATAAAGTGCCAAAACAAGCTGGAACAGACAATATTATGTTCAATACATGTACATCATGTACACCAGAATACAGTGGATAAGATTTCTATCCAGAGTCCTGGTTTGGAGGTAAAGTTAACTCAAACACTTCAGTTTGTGAATATAAAATACTAGTGAATAGTGCCACAGTCAGGACCTTAACTTGTTAGTGTTAGTGAGGCAAGCCCTAGATTCCTTCTCCACATAACAGGTGAAATAACTGTATTCTTTTCCATAGGGTATCATGCAAGAAATCACAAAATTTTACCAGATAGAAGGACCAATTAAGCAGTCAGATGGTGAGGCTAAAGCCCCTTTGTCCCTCTTTGGTACTACAGCTGATTATAATGTTAATTTGTACACTGTATTATTGTATTTACTCGATAATCACCTCTTGCTTTTGAAAGAGTGCGCTCTTGTGGGTTGAAGGGTTTACTTTCATTTTTGGAAGAGGGATAAAGCGACGTCTACTAAGATGGTGTCTCCTGTGGGAAACAAAAGTAGTAAGATTACATATAGTATTGAATATGGTTCAATTCAAAAATATTCCCAGATCAAGCACAGCCCCAACTTTCTCAATTTCTCGTCAAAAAGTTCCACAAAATGAGAATAATTATAATACAGATAATATGTATTTGTTAAGGGCAAACGTGCTATACCTTTTCCCACTTCGGCATACAACAAAACAGGATTTACAATGCATGTGCAATAGGTTTTTCCCAACCAGAATTTTAGCAGCTGGTATCCAGAATAGAATTCTGGTTACCTGGGGATTCCTGGATACCACAAATTCCAAACACTGAACTGTGTTGTATGACTTACTCTTTTCTGTTCCCACCTTCTTCATCAATATCATCTATATCATATCTGTTTTAGATTAAGGATAACTTCCAATATATTGGTTCACCCTTTGCTGAATGAGGGGACCTTTAAGTCCATTTGTTTGTAATATATGTGTCCTGTTGAAATGCATACATAATAATTCATGTAGCAAACAAAGGGTTGAAGTATGACCTTCAACCTCAATTTAACCAACATCTTCAGGAAACTTACACCAACCAATTGCAATGACATAACAGGTATACAATATCACAGTTATTACTGAAAACGTGTGGAAAAATGCAAAAATAGCATATTTTGGGGGGATATTTACTCACAACCATGGATGTACAGTACAAGCAGAGTAGTAGTTTCTGCTCTCTTATTGTTTCACAATTCATCCCTGGATCAGGAAAGATCAGTTACATTCATAACTAACTTTTCCCAATGACTGTACAGTAAGTAGGACTATACATGTATGAAGCATACATGCTCCCATATTTAACTCAAACACATTAATCTAGAATTAAGGATACTTATTCGTAAATGGATTAAAGGAGACCACTTCAGCCAAAATCCACTGTTCTTCTCCTTCTGGAGTGCGAACACGGGCGGCAACCTAACAAAATATATGAGCTGCCATAGCCAGTCATTTGTAATAAACTACATGGGTAAAAAAATTGCCAAAATGTATGAGTCAAAAAACTGAAGTTTTGAGCAAAGGCCTTTATCACAACATAAAGTAAGTCCATTCGATTTGTACTTTCAGTTGTTGTCATGCAGGATGTAGCAGAATTTGGGCAATAATTCACTTGATTTGCAAGTATGGTGTGAGACAACTGCTCTAGTGAAGCCAAGTATATATTGTTCCACACTAGGAGTATTGGTGTGGAAAAGGAGACCAGCAACAAACACTCAACAGTTCAGATATACCAGTATGCATTCTGCAGGTGAACAAAATGTCTTCAGGTTAACAAAAATGACCACATGATAATGTGTCTATTAATCAGGAGATAATGATATATATTATTTCAATACTGAAATGGTGCTGTTACCTCTGATCTTCACTAGTATAAAATTTTGACAACTTTCAAACTGATTTTCCATTTAAATATGGACATAATTATATACATAGTCTCTCTTTTTCACCTCTCTCTCTCTCTTCTTAATCTATATTGAGGTAAACTATTTTTGTTTTCCTTTTACCAAAATTTAATTGAGTGTGCATCCCCCAAGGTGCATAAATAGGTTGAACAGATTTCAAAAGTAACTTACATGGTCTCCAGGATCTGGTGAGTAACTTGGACCAGGAGGGACAGATCCACATAAAGGAGGAACACTGAGGGACAAAATAAT
>JBAHVQ010000394.1:261671-282042 GCA_036872915.1 Nanipora kamurai | reverse complement strand
TCTCCAGGATCTGGTGAGTAACTTGGACCAGGAGGGACAGATCCACATAAAGGAGGAACACTGAGGGACAAAATAATTTATCACTATTTTTAAATTATTTATCACTTTTTTTCAAAATTTATTATATCTGGAAAGTGATTTTCAAATAATTATAACAAGTTGAATGATTCATTTTTCTTGACTTAACATTCTCTTATCAAGCAGTTGTTTTACAAGATGTAATGGTTCAATGTTTGCCAGTTTCAGCTGACTAACTTTTTGTTTTACACAATTTTACCTTACAAATACAAGCATTTTACACATTCATTGTGGGTTGCACCAGTCAGGTATGGTGCATCCTCACACTGTCCTACAAGTTATGGCTATGAACATGTTCTCTTAACTCACAGTTGGTTACTCTTTGCATTTTAATAAATGTAACAACAATAAAAAACAAAAGCAGCCTTCCTGATATTTCCTTCCTGAAATGCAGCACATGGCTAGGTGTCTATTACTATTTTATGCTGGAAAGCCACATCAGCTACCTAAAATGTTCTCCCTAGTGTTCCAGGGAAGGCCATCCCTCATTTGTCCATTGTTACTACCAGAAGAAACCAGACTACCAGTCACAAAAGTAAGAGAAATGTGCACTAACAATCCATCAAATACAGCATGCATCCTTTTCTGTTTCAAAAAAAATTAAATTAATGGCAGACAATATATAATATTAAAACTCTTTCAGAATACCTTTCCGATGATTTTCCCATGAACATAGGCAACTGAGCTGCATTTTGTTGTAGAATGGTCATCAAAACACCCCTGCGCATTCCTGCTTTCCTGTTTGGTTCAATCTCTAAGCCAGCTCCACTGCTATCACCACGACCACATGCTAAAAATGAAGCAGGAAGTTACAGTATTTGCTGAATAAGACTGATCAAACCAGATACTTGATAAGTGTAAGAAACTGCCCAAAATCTTTATTTTAAAATGAGAAAATTTTCTATCAGGACAAATAAATTTCTACAAAGGTCAACTTTCTCAATGGGCTAAAAGATATCTTGACCCTCTATATTTAGTTTTTTGAGACCACCCTGGTACAGCCTTTCTGGACCATCTATTAGTATCACACTTCCCCTTTGTCTGACACTTGGCCTTCAAACATGAACATACTTAATACAGACCTTTTGCCCTTTCATTGGTGAGTACTTTAATGTTGGCAATTTTGTCAGTAGCTTTTCTGATCAATCTAAAAGTGACAAAAATCAAAAGTCTCCTTTGATAAAATTATCTCTTTTTGCAGTAAATATCTTCTTTGCTACAGCCAGCCATTGAAACTTTCATTTATCTAGTCCAGGTATGCTACTGCCACAAACAAAAGCACATTTGGTAAACTATACTATTAAGTTTACACAAAACTTTCAAATACTGGAGAATCATACTGATGACAAGAAAATTACTGTTACAGTGTAATTGTTTTAGGGAAAACTCTGTACACGCACTTTGGAAAGCATAATTTACTGTGGTTATTACAAACCACTCAAACTAATGAACCTGCAACAATATGCTAGAAAGTTTCACTGCAATTATTCCTTGTTAGTTGCACTGCCAACTAAGGTATTAATTGTTGTAGACACCATAGACAGAAACTTATCTGGCCATAACATGCAGTAAGGGATATCACAAAGCCAAGTCATATAATGATTACTTATTAACCAAGTGTGAGGTCTGTACAGGAAAGTACTTCCCAGAGGATCTTGTATAGACTGAGAAATAAAGGAACAAGATCTGTGCATAAATTCCAAGGGCAAATACTTTCCCATACAGACCAAACAAATGAGGACAATAAGGAATTTATTATATGGCTGGAAAAAATTAGAGCTAGCTGGTCTGTACGAAAAACATATTGCATGGCTAGGGAGCCAATCAGCGTGCACCATTTTGTGTACAGACTGGAAAATGAATATTGCAAGAAAATGATTGATTAATGCTTGGTCAGTATGTCTACAATAAAAATTATGTCTTACTCTGCCTCAGCATCACAATCAGCGATAGCTGCGCCATACAGTCCTTTCAATTTACTCTTAAAATAAGATGAAACTGAAAATAATAGGAAAAAAAGTGAGCTAGAACTCAATACAGTTTAAGGGCATTAAGAAGTTCTGGTATAATTCAAAAAGAAGAAAAATTCCCTTAAGAGTGTTTAAAAAACAATATCAATAATTTTGCTATTTTTGATGTCTAGTTTATAAAGTAAAATGTTATTTTCACTTGGTGTCATAGCTGCAGTGTTTCTTTGCAAAAGAGCTCCAATCATCCTTAGTTGTGTGTACATACGTGCCTACTAGAAAGCTATGCATTCTGTCATTGAGACCTCTGGGGACTGAGTGAAAATGCCCAATAAAGTTTAAGAAGTTGGAGGTATTGCCATTCTGAAATTTTTATGCAATTCACGACAATGATAATTAACCCTTTGACACCCAGGGCTTATCCCTGTGACAAGTAAAATTATCTGGCATTAGCCAGAGTAAAATAGTAGAGTGCTCTCTAAAAATTAATTTTATATTCTTATATCTGAATACCTTTGGCTTCTGATTTCATACGTTCATGTGTTTTAGCAATGTTGGTCAATGTATGCTCATTTCTATTTCTTTCTTCCTGTAATTCAATGATTCATTTAATATATCAATCTCAAAGTCAAAAGAAAAATCTGACAACTTATATTTAGCAGGACCTTTTGTATAAAACCTGGAAATGGGCCAAGGTGAGTTTTCCACTGAAATAGAGAATTAAATTTTTAAAGCTACATCCTTTCAGCCTCATTTTTTGGTTTTAGAGTGGGTAATAGGAACCACACTGGTGTTTAATGTAAATGCTTAATGATTGCTTACATGGAATAATATATTTTTTTCATTTCCATTTCAAATTTATATTTTTATATCCCATAATAAATACCAAACAAATGTACCCAAAACACTATTTACTCTATCTCTTTAAAAAAAAAAATTTTATAGTACCACCTAAACATTTTAAAAGTGCAAAACAGAGAATAATGATTTGTTGTGATATCAGTTACACAACACTGATATAATATTAGTTGATACTGGTAATAGCAGGTTATATTACAAGCAATCAGACTGGGGGATGGGATACAAACAAAATTTATCTTATTTTGTCACCTGCAATATGTCTCATTGGTCATTCATATGCTGCTGCAATTCAAATAAATCTAACCTTATTTCCCTCACACCATGTCATACATTATTTCCTAAAATTATGTTTCTGTTGAAACAAGAAGGCTATAATAATCACATTTAATAGTTCAGTAATTAATACTTCAGGCAACTAAACAAACTCAATGTGTCCCCATTTGTGAATTGTCACTTAACAAGAAATTGAGTTGGGTGTGTACAGTTACTTGAACTTCTTATATGTAATGGTCCAAGTTGTATCCTGTATCTGGGAAAATTTTATGATGAATACAAATGTGTCAAATAGATTGCCTATTTCTTTCCTTGTTTCCTAGTCTTTTGCCTCTCTTCTTTTGACCTTCGCTGGGGCATTGTTGAAAACCTACATGTATCCAGTGCATTTTCATATTGCACACTGTTCACTAGAACACACAATATAATCGTTAAGTCCTTGTATTCTTTCCAAAAAATACTGTGTAAAAGTAAATTAAAGATTTTTTGACCTGTATCTGTTGAATGAGTTGGTAGAGTTCACGTAACAACTTTGGCACGGTATCTGTCCCTAAGCCCGCCATGTGACCACCGGATGGACCACTTCCTGCCGTCTTCGTTCGTCGCATGATATCTTTGTTTTGTTTGTCAGATCAAGTTAGTGAATTCAGTTTTAAATTCTGAAAAGTATTCTATAACCACCATATTGTATAGCTGTCTACGCATGTGCAGTATACAACTTCTGTGTTAAAAATTTCAAGTATTATATTTGTTTTTCATGGAACTTTAGATAGCAAATTACTCAGATACTATTTGCTGCAGTACGTACAATGAGCAACAACCTATTTTGTTTAAAACAACCAAACTTTCATTATTTATGAATATTTTAGCATTCAAATTTTTTTTATCCATGTTTTTACACCACTAATTTGAGGTACCTCCCTAGTTCCTGCTAGTTATCGTTCTTTTTCCCGCGAGTCCCGAAATATTCCTACATTCCTTGTTCGCTGCTGATGTCCCGAGGTCCTAGCCCTTCCTATGCACTTTCTGTTTGTCATGTATAATAATTCAGTAATATTCGTAATTTTAGGCATGATTTACCATGTGATTTACCGGCTGACTTATCATGGAAGTTGGCTTGTTCATCGCAGGATGTTTAACCTTTCCATCATGTCATTTCTTGTCAATGCAAAGTTTACCTTTTATCCTTCCTGGAAGATCTAAAGAAGTGTATCTCGCTGTCAGTACAAGGTAAGTAACTAGGGTTCTTGAGAAAAAGATCTACACTTCAGGAGGACACTTGTTTATGCTCAGCATTAATAAACATGTAGAAAGTGGGCCATTTTCCAAGGAAAAACACGTTTGCCCTTCCTGTTCATTTAGCAAAATCAGATGCATGGATTATGTCTGTCACCCTTGTCAATGCTGGTAATTTTATGCGGAAATCGTTTCTGTTTATCGTCTTAAACTTAAATACCTGGCCATTCTTGCCATCGGCTATGACTTGAGTTCCGGTACTGAAATTTGAATTCTAGTTATTTATCACTGCGACTTGTTCAAGCGTATTTCCACAGGACGGATGTAAATGATGGGAGTATTTTTTACAGTTGAAACGTTTAAGAAAAGAAAACTTAAAAAACTATATGTCAGATTGTTTTTCAGTATTTCCATGCTCAAACAAAAGATTTTGAATTATTTTAGTTCCCACAAAAAAACCCAAAAATTGTACAGTGGAAGAAAGAAAGTTGTTTTCTAGTTAGTCTGATTTTATAGATCTTCTAACAACTCTTGTGCAAACCTTTAGGCCTGTCTAAGCAATATAATTGTTGCATAAAATTCTTCCTACTAGCATTCAGTCTTCCCTAAAGACAGGGGGAGGTGCTAGAGTGGGTGAGAAAGGGGCACGGCCCCCCTGTCAGGGAAGAATGACCCTCCAGTGGGGGTGATCATCAGGTAAAAATGAAAGAGAAGGTGGCTAGGCAGTGATCAAACATCAGGAAAGAGTGTTTTCATGACTCTGTTTAGATCAAATTTTCTGCTCACCAAACTTTTCTACACTTCTGTTATATTGCCATACATCCTTAAGGCTCTAGTTACTGTACTGTCTTTGTCAACAGGAAACATCACATGGCACAATCTTATCAGATGTGATTTAACGCTACTCTGGCTTGAAGGTTTTGCATGTAGCTTGCAAAGCTGACAATTGTCTCAACATTTTTACTCTTGAATGTAGTGTCTTAGTTATTACATGCAGTTGTTGTGAGCATGAGGTCCTTATTTATACTCTCACAGAACCGTTGATAACACTATCTATTAACAAGATGCAAATAAGCTGTCAATAATAGACCACTGTCACTGTGATTCAATGGAACAGGGGTGCCATCTGTTTGGAGGTACCATGCCTTGAGACAGCATCTTTGATGGTATCACAGATTGATGGTACCATAATAACTCTGGAATTTTCTGATGTAGTTGTATGGTTGGTTTAGTATGCTTGTTCCAGCAAAGCAGAATTTTTTTTTTTGAGAAGAAAACAGCCGGTTGGCTTCCTATTAGGTGTGTTCCAAACTGACATTTTTAAATGATTATGTAGTTTCTCTTTTTTTACCAGAGTTGTGTCATTTCTCCAAGCACTGGCAGCAACATGTGTTGGCTTACATGTTGTCTTAACATGTGAAGATATCATGACAGATAGGTAGTTTTGCTAGTTGAAACAGTTACTCTGATTTCATTTTGTCTTAGGTATTTGATAGTCTGCCACTTTGTAATGATCTTTAATGATAAACATTGAGGACATAGGGATTAACCTGTTTCTGCCAAGATGGCTGGCTGACACTTTCCCTTTAATATTAGCCAGAATAGAAAAAAGAGACAAGTACTATGGACAAGTTATTATTAACCCATACCTGGTAGGGCAATAATGAGGCACCTTCTATGGTATGGTAAACAGAGGTTTTAGCCAAAAATATTGTTGGGAAAAGTAATTTAGACATAGGAAATCATTAGTTTAATAAAATAAGAAATTTTAAGACATGCCAGGTCTATCCCAAATTACTCAAATACATTATCAGAAAAACATGTTATGTTTTGTCCTCAGGGAGCTATCCCTAATTTGCTCTGCAAAAATTTGTTCTACAGCAAGAAGAACATTAGCATAGAGTCACAATAATGCCTTCAGTATGGAATTTATAGTACTTCTGCATGGACTTTACAATTTCTTAAGATTTGAATTCAAGGAATTATTGATGACATTATTCCATTACTAGTACCAGTATCACACAATTTTCCTTTACTTGTATTATAAAATTAGCAGGTTGCTGGTAATATTATCACACTTCACTTTCTACAAGGCCCAGTTATTCAAATGGCAATTAGCTTAACCCAGGATTACTGAAAACTTTGTGGATGGAATACTGCTAATGTAGGAAATGATGTACAAAAGTTTATGTTCATACATCATTTAAACAATGAAAAGTTTTATCCTAAAAACTTTTGCTAAAATTATTAAACAGAACATGTTCAACAAAAGAGCCAATCAAATTTTAACCCGGGATTAGCTGTAATTGTCCTTTGAACAACTGAGCCCAGGTTTACTTTAATTTTTATCTTGTGTGTTTATCACAGGTATCCAATGGTTAATTCCTATGCTTATTTTGGAGTGTCATATTTTTACTATGACCTTGGAGCAATGTTTATAGAAACCTATGAGGCTCATTCAAGTTTGCCCTTCTTCACAGTTTGTCAAAAGTTTATTTCTAAAAAGTTTCTGTTGGTTTTACATCATGTTTTCTTACCATTATTTGGATTTCCAGTGGTTGTAGTAAGTCTGGTCGATTAACTTTCATACATTACTGGTAGCTCGCCTTTGGCTTAAGTAACTTCATGTTTGTTTAATTTAATGTTAATTTAAATACTGGGTAAATTATGCAATGATTAATCCTGTCAATCCCTAATTATTAACTACTTTTAATTATAATTCATATGCTATAATTCTTTAATTTTCATTTGTTTTGCCATTTTTCACTCTCTTGTTTTTAACAGTTAACATGCCAGGCTCATTCCGTTTAATGGGTAAAGTTGTCTGGTGTTGGCCAGAGTAAAATACTAAACTTTTTCCATTTTTTGTTAATTTTTGTTGCTCTTTTACTAATAAATTATTTAAAACTAGTTGAATATTTAATTATTTATTCTCTTTTATGTTTTCCTAGTTTTTCAGGCGTGGGATTGGTGATTTTTTTGTTGGGTGTATATATATGGCAGAAATGAGCACTCCATTTTTATCTGTAAATGCGATTATGGGTCAAGTAAGTGAGCAAAAAGCAAGTGATTATTACAGTATGTAGATGTCCCATGTAAAGTAAGGAGTAGACTAGGCCACAGGATTTGAAATTAGATTTTTTCATCCATATTGTCTATGAATACCAGCATATAATGTGGACCGGGTACAATAATATAACAGCTGAAAATCCGATTTCAACTGGATAGTTTTTGCCTTCTGGAATTTATTCATCACCAGTGTTAACCATTAACTGCACTACAGAAACAACTTTTTTATGACCACTGCATTAACAAAGAGAGCAACATGTAATTGACTTTAGAATATTTGACCAAGTTTGCTTTTAAAAGGGTATTGTCTTAATTACAATATTGTACATTTGTGAAGTGACTCATGGGTTTCCAACCAATGATTAAGTTTAGCAACTCTCGTTGATGTTCTGGTTGGATACCAAAAATAACTACTGGTTCTACAGTATTACCCCCAGGATACTGTGATACTATAAAATTAATGTTGATATCTGCTAAGTTCTTTCATTTCTAGTGACTGATTGATCTGTTCTTTTACAGCTGAAATGGCAAGAGAGTGCATTGTACAAGATAAATGGATTCTTGTTGGCCATTTCATTCTTCTTTGGTAGAATCTTTCTCTTTCCTTTAATGTACTGGGCATATGCAAGGCAGTCAAAATTAAATTTGTGGCAAGTGCCATTTAGAATACCACTGATGTGTAATGTGAGCTGTTTGGGCTTACTGTCACTTCAGATGGTTTGGTTTGTTGCTATCCTTAAGCGAATTGGGAGGTTTTTAAGATCTTATAAGCATTCTGAATCTTCAGCTCCTGTATTCTGCCTTAATGATATGCAGTCAAATACTAAGGCCACTAAACTTTCCAATGGCATGTCAAAAATTAATGATGGGAGACATAAATGCTAAAATATTCTTATGCAGTATTTTTTATGAATGAGACTTGAATATTACTTGATAATTGGGTCCATTATTACAGCTGTGGAAACAATTTGTAACTATTTTTACAACAAAAAAATTATAATTGTGAAACATAATTAATATTGAATGTTATTCCAATAATGCCAGGTAGTTGTTTCACAGGGATTAACCCAAGGATGCCAATCAGCAACAAAGCAAGGATTTCTATCACCAGGGGACTAGTTCAATAGTGCAGGTATGGCATCCCTTCAACCTCTATCTGATGGACATCTGAAGTCTGGGAACTCTCTGCCAGCAAAAATGTTAGTTTAAAAAAAAACCTGAAAAAAGCCAAATGGTGCAATTTGATGCACATTCATGCATACCCCTCAAGTATTTGAATCAGTTGTAAAATGACAGTCATGGCTCCAGTCAGCCAATCATTCCCTACTTCATGCTCAATACTACATACTGTATCATTGTTCCATAATACTTTTCCACATCTTGATTTGGCACCCCCAAAATCACAACTCTTAATCAGGGCATATGCCCCTACCTTCCCTTGGGATTACTTGGCTTTACTTGGAAAGTGGACATTCACAGTAAAATCTTAAATGACTTGATTTTCCAACAAGGCTAAATTCTGTCAACAAAATGACCTTTGACTACATTACCCAACCTGTGTATAAAAAAAGTCTGAATATCTAAATCTTCTTTCAACAACAACTAGTTGCATACCATTTATACTTTAACAAAGTGTATCAACGCTGAATCAACGGTGTATCAACGGTGTATAAAAGGCGGATATCGGTGATAGACCGTCGATACACCGTCGATACACACCGTTGATAATAGCTTTATCCATGTAACCGTTGATACAACGTTCATCCATGTAACAACGGTGTATCAACGGTGTATCCATTGGTATCCAGCTCGACACATCGTTGATACACCGATGATACACCGTTGATATACCGTTGATGTACCGTTGGTACACTGTTTATCGATGGATATCCATGTATCAATTGATACAACGTTGATAATACGTTTGTCCATGTAACAACGGTGTATCAACGCTGTATCAACGGTGTATCAAGATGGATACCAACGGGTACACCGCTGTTACATGGATCAACGGTGTATCACACCACTGATGCACCGTTGTGACACCGTCGATTCAACGGTGTATCGACGTAGATACGATGCATACACGGGTGACACACCGTTGATAATGCGTTTATCCATGCAACAACGGTGTATCGAGGTTAACACACCGTTCGTATCCCGTTGTTACACCGTCGATACACTGTTCATACATGGATAACATGGATAAATGGTGTATCAACGGTGTGTCAACAGTGTATCGAGATAGATACAATGCATACACAGGTTACACACCGTTGATACACAGTTGATAATACGTTTATCCATGCAACAACGGTTTATCAACGGTGTATCGAGGTTAACACACCGTAGATACACACCATTGATACACCGTTTAATACCGTTGATACACCGTATCAACGGTATTAAACGGTGTATCAATGGTGTATCAACGGATGTACGTGTCAACGGGTAAACCGCTGTTACATGGATCAACGTTTGAACGGTGTATCCATGATATCCAACTCGATACACCGTGAATATAGGATACACCGTGGATACACGGTTGTATTCATGGTGTATCCACGTAGTAGACTGAGATAACCGATAGGGTTATAAAGGGGGACCCGTACTAGAGTGAGGTAGCCAATCGGTTTATCAGGGGGGGCCCTTACTAGACTGAGATAGCCGACTGAGTCATACGTGGGGACCCTTACTAGACTGAGGTGGCCGAAACCTCCAGTGTGATTACATATTGATTATTTATGAAAGTTTATGTTTTAGAAATATTTGTAATGAACATTAACTAAGATTATGAATCTAAGAAATCTTCTGTGAATAATGCAATGAAGGTGAATTGCTGCAGTTTCTTGAACAATGGAAGATATAAATTTGAGATGAAAAACATTCATCTAGATATAACTGTAATAAATGAAAAAATGTGTAAGATCAGTTTATATGGAAAACGCTGGATTTCAAAACAATCCCTAAAATATTGTTTAGTCTAAATTGCTTTGAAAAAGAGTTTTGTGATGTCAGCTTGGCTGTTCTTCAAAAATAATTCATTGATACATGATTTTTGGTCTCAAATGTGCATTTTCCTCAGTATTTTAGAGCCACCTTAAAAATCACCTAATTTATACCTGTAGTAGTAGTATATGTAAATTCTTCAATATCAAATAATGGTACATCCATTATTTGATATTGAAGAATTTAGAATACATGAAGAGACCTTAACAAGATTGTATATATAATAACATAATTGTCTCTGAATTAGTTGTGAATTTGGTAATATGGTATAATATCATTAAGTTACTGCAGTTGACAATAAACCAGTTGCCAGTACTGTTGTTTGTTTTACTTGGAAATTTTATTGTCTAACATGTTTGCAAGCGCCTTTTCAATCAACAAAACTTAACACTCAAGTGATGAACAGCTGTGTGGGACCTAATCTAACAACAGGTGGACAAGCTAAAATTCTCATAATTTACAAAGACAAAACAATGTTGGGATAAAAACACCTAGTGCAATAAGAACAGGTAGAAGCAAGCTACTTTCATCAGAAGCGTAAGGGTCCTCAGTTCTTGGACCAGATGTTTTTCTTGGTCTTTCAGGTTTGTGCTCAGATTTGCTGTCATCTTCATCTTGTTCTTCATCCTCATTTTGTGGATCCCCACTAGGTAATGAGGGTAATTTTGGGACATCTAATGTTGTATGGGGAAATGTTAGTGACTTTCAACAGGCAATGTAGCTTTGAACAAGGTGCAGAAGACCAAAACATTCAGAGAACTGCCAAAACTTAGCAGTACAAAAACTGACATTTAGATCCTGGGCCCTTTGTTGGGTGAAATATTAACTCGAACAAAGTGTCTTCACTTGAATCTTCAGTTTTTACACCTATGTTTTGGCATTTCCCTAACCCTTTTGATTTTCTATATGCATGATGGTATGTTTTACCAACAAACTTACCATCTAAATGCTTTGATTGCCTTTCTTAATTTGCACAATAAAGTTACTGAAAATTACTACTAAATTTTAGATGGTTAAGATTATAACAGCAATAACAGCTATTTCATATTTTTCATGAGTTTCTAATTCATATTACTTTAGCATGCTTGTCTCTGATATTATGTGAGAACAGAAAGTAGAAAACAAATTATTTACCTTCTAGACTTCCTTTCATTACAACAATTGCATTAATTTTTGGATTATCATAACCCTAAAAACATTTATAATATATCAAAAGTTAGTTCCCAGATGTAAACCAGCTGGTGCCACCTGAGAAGGTGTCAAGAATTCTGAGAGGCAAGGTAATTTCTCCCTCCTATATTTCAATATTATTTGGTTTGTTTGTACAAGGCTAAGTTGAGGATAGACTGACCAAATATTTTTTTGCTAAATTGCCATTCTATTCCAATCAATGTGATGTGCCAGTGTTAACCAGACCAACTTGGTATTATTTTGGCAAATTATCATTCTGGTGTATGTGATTCAGTTACTAGGATCTTCAGGAGGTGTAGATGATTTATCTAATGTCAAGTTCCTGGTGTATGACAGGTAAATCAAGTCAAACAGACAAAAATAAAATTTCTCATCACCCACTAAAGTGACCATGAGCCCCCAGGGCAGACTGGATCTACCCATCATACACTAGGAATTTGACATTTGGCAAATGATGCATTGCAAATTTTTTTACCAAATGCTAGTCAGCATAAATCGTGTTATGATTTTATTGCATAAGCCAGGGTAAATAGTCATATGTAAAAACTGTGTGATGTAGAAGGGGCCTGCAATATCTGTCTTTAAAAGGCCAATAATATTATTTTGGCAGTTCTATTCAACTGAAATGGAATGTCTATTACAGTCCTTACCTTGACAAACTGTACCTCCAAATTTCCTGAGAATCGAGTCAACTGTGATTCAAACTGCAGCTGCCCTTTAGCCACAGTAAATGGAATATACTCATCATGTGCTACTCCTTTTCCTACTTTATCATAAATATCTAACTGTGTTACTGCAATAAGGTTGTTTATATACACATCAAATACCTGAAAGGGGAAAGAAATTGTAGTATTATCAGCTGACACTAGTAAAATGTGAAGTAAAAGTAACTGTGAAAGATTAAGTATCACTTGGTAACAGCAGGTGCCCTGGCATGGTGCTTAAACTAAACTAAAGTTCCTTTACTTACACTGGATAACCCAGCCATTAGCTAAACTACACTGTTACCCCTAGAGGTACAGTAAGGGCCATTCCTTATGGGTCCAGTGTTACTACAGGAGGAAACTGGAGTGCCAGGAAAAAAACCGTGATGTTTGGTACAGTAAAACTGGACAACTCTCTTCTCACATGTGACCAAAGTAACTTTAATCAGTAAACCGTATGGAGCAGGAATCAAATCTTAGTCATAGAGGTGACAGACATGTGCACTACCACTGTGCCACCAGTACCCTAAAACATTTAGCTGCAGCTCACCCAGCCAGACTCAATAGGCTGGCATTTCAGTTGTGTTTTTCAAAATAACAATGCCTTTAAGACTGGTTTTCATTTAATGACTGTAAAGAGCAATATTGCCTGTGACCAAGGAAACCAGGCATAAATATATCCTCTCCCTTTCCTTTTTGCTGTATCATTTATTCAAAAAAAAAGCCAAAACTGTCAGATGGTAAGACATAGTTAATGTGATACCTTTAACAACAGCCACCTGCATTATACAGATGAACAAAAGTAACTGTCTTTTGCAACATAGAGGGAGTATTAAATATCGATTTGCTCTAAATACCCAATCTAAATTGTTCCAGTAATGAAGAGCATATAATATAACACTAAAATATAACGGTTGCGTTATTCCTTGAGGGGACTACGTCTGTCTTTACATAAACTGTTGGTTTACCTTTAGCTTTGAGCCTTGAAAGTACACTTCGCAAAATTTCAACACAAGAACATAATCCCCGTCTTGTTTGATTGGTATATCATAGGCAAAGTTAGATAAGTGGTAGCGCTCTGTTTGATATAGTATTTGATCTAGTGGAGGGACTCTGCCAATAGTTAACTGTTTACCAAAGTCTGAGGCTGTCCCAACAGAGAGTTTATCCGCTTGGTAATGAACTCCGTTCAAGTCCGTATGAGCAGGCCCGCCGCAGTTCACAGCAAACACAACCTCCCCCGTTGCTGTTATTTCATTTGTAAGGATAAAAAGGATAAAGATACCACAGAAACAGCTAAGAATATTGATAAATGAAACAAGTTCCATTGCAACAGCTGAGTTGCAGCCCACACGAGTACACCTGTGGTACAAAGGCACGTTATCCGTGTCCTTGTCGACATTTTGCCAACCGCCTGAAATTTCCATGATAAATTAACGCGACAAATTTGTCGGTAGGTTTTTTTTTGGCTCGTGATAGGTACCGTTGATGTTTTATGGTTTTACCGCCATTGCTGGAGAGGCTCCCTTGGTTTTTTCTCTTAAGACTAAAAACTGACATGACCAAAATATAATGCAAATATCGTATTCTAAATAAAGTTCACGGAAATTGTCAACCATTTGAGCTAAATTTGTGACATGATGACGTCATGCCAGCTGTTTCTCAAGGCGAAAATCAAACCAAAAAGATGACTTTAGTTTTTTTTTATATTAAAGGCGTCTCGATGTTTTCCTCATACTTCAAGCAAAATGTTTCTTGTGGACTTATTGATTGTTGTTTGTCGACCGAAGTTCCGCGGCTTGTGCTTTATAGAATATTACATATTGCGTCAGACCTGTATCCGACTGAATTGAAAATAACACCTCCAACTCATGTTTTTTTGATTGAAAATAACGGTAGACAGCTAACTTTAGGCAATTTATTTCCCTTCTTTTCCATCACAACAGCTCATTAGTCAAAACTTTTGACAGCAAAAATGAAGCTTACGTAATACCCACTAAATATTTAAAGTTACTTATTTCACCATAAGTTTTGTCAAGATTGTCAAAACTGGAAAAGTTTCGGAACGCACGGGAGCGCTGCGAAGGTACCAGCTTGGTCAGCAAAAGATATTTTGACAAAGAGGTCACGGAAGACTCCCCATGCATGCCACGTTTCGCATGACGCTCCCAGCTGTGCCTTTTTCTTTTTATTGTCCCATCTATCCCTTGAAGTCCTGTTACTCCTGGAGTTTTAGACTGTTGACAGATTCAAATGGCTGCAATTCAAGCATTGAATCCAAAAGCAGAAGTTGCTCGAGCTGCTGCTGCTCTTCAGGTTAACACGAGCGCAGCATTAGGACTACAAAGTGTCCTAAAAACAAACTTGGGTCCGAAAGGTACCATGAAAATGTAAGTGAGATGAATTTTGGTTTTTTTGGCAATTGCACGTGTTTCGATCGATGTGTGAACGATGGGTCATGCCGACTATTGTTCAATATCCTCATATTTCAAGAAAATTATTGTAAACTACATCAATGGTTCGATATCAAATTCTTATTCATTTTCCGTAATAATATAATATTTAACAAAATTGTTCAAATTTTCAAAGACTTTAATTATTGTATTGTGCTCAATTGGGATATTGGGTGATTCTGTATAATACAATACTATTAAGTAACATGTATCCAACGCAGGCAGTGATTGGGAAAGCCTCGTTTTCTCTCAAAGTAGAGGCATGGCTGTCATAATTTTTATTTCATATTAGAGTAGTAGAGATTTCAATAACATTGAGGATGGTTGTCCATCAAAGAAAAGTATCCAACTTTTAATTTGCATGGATTAGCTAAAAGTTTTTAAAGTAGAAAATAAAGCCAGCAATTTGTAGCTGAATGTTCTGGTGCCAGGCAGGTCTCAATGAAAGTGCCAAGTAAAGAAACATAAATAATGTTATGAGAATTGGAAAAAACCTTGAGTTGATTATTGTAATTGAGGTCCTACTGTGTAAGTCAGGGGCTTAGAAATCTATTTTCTGAGGAAACAAACTTGACAAACCTTCACATGTCACAAGCAATCTCCAATTTATTAAATATGATAAATTTTGAACAATTTAGCTGTTCCACAGGTAGAGATATTTATAAATCTAATTTTTTATCATTAATTACAGTATTATTTGAAGCACAGAACTATAAGTAACTTAATGTTTTTTGGTTGTTTTTTTTTGTGTGCATTGCATACAGGCTGGTTTCAGGTTCAGGAGACATAAAGATAACCAAGGATGGTAATGTTCTTTTAAATGAAATGGTAAGAGACCTACTTAGACAATGCAGTCCATTAAAACTTTCAAACAATTAACATGTAATACAATATCTGTCACCCCTTCATGGATACATGTTTTTGTAGAATATAATTCTATAAGTTTTTATGGATTTACAAACTCCTGAGAAATTCCATAACGTGTACTAAAGCCTTTTAAGAAGCTCATAAAATTCGAGTGAACATCTAAAGAATTTCAAAAAAATAGACACACACATCTTAACAATTAAATACAGATTTATACTTTCATGAACAATTTCATGTTAGGTAAGAATTCAGTTGAAGAATTCGATCATATAGAATGGGGATAACCCCAGAGGAATTCCAGACTTTAAGGTGGGTAAATTCCTGCAGAATTCCCACCTTTATGGAAGGTAATTCTTGAAGAATTCAAGGGTTCATCAGCTGGGAGGTAGAAAAATAGAATAAATTAAATAAAATAGCCTTTCACTTTACTTCCAGGTTTTCATAACCAAACAATCAGTTTGGCTATTGTTACTGTATTTCTTGTATGATTTTGATTATTATAATGTATTATCATTATCATTATTATTATTATGATAATTATTATATCAATAATAACAATAATAACAGTGATAATGACTACCACAAACTACAACAATAAGATTAAAAATTATATACAGGATATAATACTGTATATATAAAATACCATAAAATTCCAAATGAGACCCATCCGAAAATTAGCTCCACCCAAATAGAAGCCCCCCTCGAATCTCAGACACAAACATCCTTCCGATAATAAGCTCCCCTTGAGTATAAGCCCATATGAGCCTATATTCAGGATTAGCCTTCAGTGACCTTGTTTTGGATGCCATTTATTGTATTCATTCAGTATAGCAATAGAGCTTGTTACCTTAAGTCTTTTTTTAAGTTATTAATAGGAAATATTTTCATTTGCACTTTTAAGAATTTCAGATGCAAACTTCTGTCCAATAATAAACCCTTTCCAGAAATAAGCCTTCCTTGGAAATAAGCCCCCACTCCCAAGTCCTTTGATAGGATATAAGCCCAGGGCTTATATTCAGAATTTTATGGTAGTTGTGCAGCACCACATAAGTGAATATAAATTTATATACTATAGTTTTGAAACACTGTCAGTGAAATGCCATATAAGAAAATTTAGATGATATTTTATTAGTATTCTATATAATTGTATTAGAATTTGCCATGCAAAGCTTAAAAGATTTGAAATTAATAATGATAATAATCATAACAATCATTTATTTGCTTTTCAGCAAATCCAACATCCAACAGCTTCTCTTATTGCCAAAGTCGCCACAGCTCAGGTAACATTAAGTACATAAGAGTTTGACTGACCATCAAATAGATGTATTTCCTGTTATGACTTTGCCAAATTATGAAAACAAATCTGCATACACAGAATTTCTAAATTAAATAATGGAGTTGTAAAAAGCATAAGCTCTGTTTTTCAAATATAAAAATGAAAAGGACGTATGTCACTAATGTGCTTCTATTATAGGATGATATAACTGGGGATGGAACAACATCTAATGTCCTAATTATTGGTGATCTATTAAAACAGGTTTGTCAAGTCCCATGATAAAATATATTACTTGTGAATTAGGAACAAATTTCAAGGCATTTAATACACATTTCCACTGTTCGTGTACAGTATATAAAAAGAGGAGAAAATATCCTTTCTGATTGCCCTGTCATCTATAAATTAATATATAAGATAGAACTATCCAGGCATGGAAAGTTTCTTGCCCAAATTTTAATTCATGTCATTGCTCAGGGTGACATGAAAAATATTAGGTATTTCTTTAGCCCTATGGTGGTTTATTCATCAGATGGAAACCACAGTGACCCCTGTGAGATATATAATTTTTGTGACATTAATTAAAAAACCAACAATAAGGACTGCATGAGGTATTCCTAGAATTATTTGCATGCATTTAATAAAATATGGTGGTTCATTATACTACTTTGACAATGTTATTACTATATTGGAAGCTCTGTTCTTGGAGAATTACTGTCTATATTTTTATGTCAATATTTTTCTGTGACTTTTATACTCTTTTTTATATACTTTTTATATTTTTATGTTTCTCTTTTTTTTTATTTCAGGCTGACTTGTATATTGCAGAGGTAAGATATTTATTTGAGAGACAAATTGAGATATCCATGAGGGAAAGATGTCTTGGTTGGGCTAAGCAGCTAACAGCTGATCTACAATCATAGTTAGAGTAAAGATACATCCAGAATCTCTACAGGGCTCTGACACAAGCCTCCGAAATATTAGGGCTGTCTGTGTACAAAGACAGATTTTTCAGGGAGGTGTACCTTAAATTCCTTAGCTTAGTAAAGTCCACCAAAGGAAATAGTGTTGTTAAATGATAGATGTTATATGATGTCTATTATTCTAAAAACCACTCACATAATTATTGAGGAAGTGCAAGTAAACTAATTTAAAGCTTAGCTTTATGGCAAAATACCAGGAAGAAGTGTATTATTTTGGATATCAAGAAAGCTAACCAGCTGTATTCGTTTTAGTAATACAGAAGTACATAATTGCAATATTCGTAATCAGTAGTTGTACTAGATATTGTAAACGTGTTGTAACAGGAAAGTTCCACGTCATTTTGGTACATCTTGCTGGTAGACAACTTTGTAGCTTGCAGATATTTTGCACCAAGTGTACCCTGGTTCACTTAAAAACTCTTTCCATTGCCTAGTAAACATCTAATTGAATTTTATTAGATATTGAGTGCCACCAGATAGCCAGATTTTTCTTGATATCAGGTACATGTACCAGTAACCCTATCCAGCACATCCCAATAATTTATTAAGAATATCAAGTATAGCATTGAATAGCACATAAGGTATCATATTGATTACTCTTTTCCAGGGTCTTCATCCAAGAATAATCACGGAGGGTTTTGATTTAGCAAAAACTAAAGCACTAGAGGTACTAGTAAAGATATGATGAGTAATATTTCAATTAATTAATAAAAGTTGCCCATTAATTTGTAACAGCTGTACTAATTGACCTTGCCTTTTACCAGGTTTTGGAAGAAGTCAAAGTAAAAAAGGATATGGATAGAGATACTTTGATAAATGTTGCTAGGACATCCTTAAGAACTAAAGTTCATTCAAAGTTAGCTGATATCTTAACTGAGGTAAGTAAGCAATCGAGGGCATAATATTGACAGTGCTGAGTTTACTATGCATCATGGGTAGTTCTAGACTTCCCTGGAGGCAAATGGCCAGTTAAGCAATTAGTTTGAAATTCTAATTTTGGCTGCATAAAAATTGCCCTGCTGTGGAACGTTTTGGTAATGAAAAATAAAATAACATAAATAAACAGCATTCTAATCTAAACCCATAACCTTTGAAAGCTTTCATTGGTGTTGTGAGATGATGTTTACTGCAATAATTCTTGAATATGTACAGTAAGATCGATTAATTCTCTACCTATGGAAATTTTGTGCAGAAAAAACAGATTAAGAGTACTATGGTTTTTAATGACACATTTAATCAGAGCTTTGGGTATAGTCTGTGCATGTGTAGAGTTTGCAACTAGGCTTTCAGCGACAGACCACCAAGAAGCCAATTTGCATATGATAATAACCAGTAAGTTCATCAGTGCTTATTTGAGTACATAAGTAGAGACCTTGCCTCTTGCCACACAACGATTGCCCCTGATAAAGATAGTAGACTGTAATGTTGAAATGTTGGAATTCAAAAGTTTTCAAGCCAGAGTTGCTTCAAACAATGTCTGATTCTTCACCTGGCTGTGTTCGCAATTTTTTTGTTTCTCAAGGATGAGGTGTTCCATTGAATAGAAAAATTTTTCTTTGAGGCACAAAGAATGTTTAATTTTTTGGCCTCACAGTATTCTTGTTGCGTTTTGAATGTGTGTTGATTCATGAACTTTAATTCACAGTTTCTACTGTAAATAGCAAAAATATTGCCATATACTGTAAAAGGACTTACCTTCTCAAGCAAAATATGGCTCTACCACCAAGCTTGTCTTTCTACCTATTTTTTCATTAAATGCTTTATGAACCATCTTTTCAGGCTGTTGTTGATGCAGTATTGGCAATTTGCCAGCCAGACAAGGAAATTGACTTGCACATGGTAGAAATAATGGAAATGATGCATAAGTCAGATGCAGATACAAAGTAAGAAGAGAGACAAAAAATAGCAACATTTAGACTGTAGAACAAGGTTTGCTGTTCACAGCCTGGATAGTTTATCTGGCAAATATTAATAAGTGAACATGAAATATTCATGAGTGAACAGTGTTATCTGTGAATTCAAGAACCCAAGGTAAATTTTATCTACCAAGTATAAAAATTCTGTGGGTATCTCCCTATTCAGTAAATAAAATTTAAGTTCAGTTGTTTGATGCTGAATAGCACTTGTCATTGCTAGGACTTAGAACATCGCTAGGGCTTAGAACATTGCTAGGACTAAGAACATTGCTAGGATTTGAACAACCCAGACCTGCCAACCCCTGGGTTATGAAAATCTGGAGATTGTTAAAAAGATCCTTGAAAAATCTGGAGATTTGGCTTAAAATCTGATGGTTTTTGGAATTCACTGAAAAACGATGTAAGAGAGTCGAAAAGAGACTGGAAATACGTAAAACGTAAAAGTACGTGGGTTATACTGTAGGTAGCTGATTTATCTCAGTTATCTAGTT
>JBAHVQ010000394.1:240774-261571 GCA_036872915.1 Nanipora kamurai | reverse complement strand
AAGAGACTGGAAATACGTAAAACGTAAAAGTACGTGGGTTATACTGTAGGTAGCTGATTTATCTCAGTTATCTAGTTGTATCCCTGGAGATCCCCAGATCTCCAAAGCTTGAATGTTAAGACCGACATTTTATCAGGCAGTTTTATGCGTACAGCTTAATACGACGATCATTTTTTTTTTTTTTGAGATGTAACCAATGGAAATCAGGTGAATGTGAGCTATAGTAGGGAGATCTGCAGATTTTCTGAGAAATCGGTTGAGTTGGCAGGTCTGACAATCAACTGCAGGAGAATCAGTTATTTTTTGAGTAATATTCCAGGAGACTCGTTTGCTGCATCCTGAACACGGTCATTAGAAGGTTGCTGGTTCGATTCCTGTTTGGGGCTCAGAAATCGTTTTTCTTATATTGGGAGCGTAAAAAGGACATACAGAAAGCTAATTTGTGATTGTCTTAAATGGTTATTACTTGGAGAGTCTGTATTTTTGAGAAAAGCCTGGGAATGGCCCCCAATTTGCAATTTACTGTTCCACTGTATTTATTTAATACCGCACAAGCACCGCACCAAAAAATCTCAAAATTGACGAATGGAACGAAATTTCAAAACAAATTATCAGCAGATATGATTTAGCATGTTAAAAAAATAAGGGAATTTCAAATTTCAGTCTAGAAACGGAGTCCAGTATTCAGTAAGTCACCAGATAAAAAAATTAAACTCTCTAAACATAAAAACATTTATTACCGAGCAGTGTAATATAATTGTGCAATGATTGGTTTTTCTTTTTTGTACTAGACTTGTGCGAGGCTTAGTGATGGACCATGGAGCCAGACATCCTGATATGAAGAAAAAAGTCAAGGATGCCTACATCCTTACGTGCAATGTTTCTATGGAATATGAAAAGAGGTAAGCCATGTTATGACTGCTATGAACGATATAAAAATATCGGAGCGTAGAAAGCTGAAAGGTTGGTGGGCTGCCGAACTTATGTTACAAAATTTTACGTTTCGAACAAATACCCGTCTTTGGAGAATCTCGAATTAGTTAATAATTCATGAGAAAAATACAAAGGAAATCACTACCGAGACGGCGTTTGGATATCTGAGGAGGAAATTGCATAAATGAAGCCAACTTTCACCTCGATTTTTTCTTCAAATGCTCAATCTTTTGAGATGCAATGTCATACACTCGAAAGTCGTGTTTCATCAGATATCCAAACACCTCGAAGTTTGTAAAAAACCTCGGCTATCGCCTCCGTTTTCAACAAACTTTTCGGTGTTTGGATATCTTGATGAAACATTTTTTCTGGTGTATGATATATTACTTCTTGGTGTTTGGATATCCTGATGAAACACTCCTTCTGGTGTATGATATATTACTTCTTGGTGTTTGGATATCCTGATGAAACACTCCTTCTGGTGTATGATATACTACTTGAAACGTTTTCTTGAAGAAGTTTGCAACTAGACTAGTTTTTATAGTAAAAGGAGTCATGTGAAGAGAATTAACCAATGAAGTATGACCACTATGCCTAGAAAGGCCCTGTTCATTCTGTAAATTAGGCCATTTACGCCAAAAGTTTAAATTACGCTGGACTGTAATTTAGTAGTAGCCAACCCTGTTCGTTGAAGTTTATATTTATATCAATTGCTGAAGACAAAGTCGGTTCATGTGGGAGCTTAGTATATAGGACGACCAACGAACGTTCGTTAACTCGTTTTATCAGAAAAACGATTTCTGAGACCTAGACGGGAATTGAACCCGCAACCTTCTCACCGATCATCAGAAGATTGCGGGTTCGATTCCTGTTTAGGGCTCAGAAATCGTTTTTCTGAGGGTTCGAGCTCGACGAACGTTCGTTGGTCGTCCGAGGTTTATATTAGTTGTGTGCTTTCTCAAGATCACATGCTGACCAACCGATCTGAATTCTCACTTCCACATTTGTAAATCTAGCGCCGCAAGGACTCGATCGCGTATTTTTAAGAAAACGTAGTAAGTACGCGTCGATATTTTTTTTCCAGTGAGGTAAATGCCGGATTCTTTTACAAGAGTGCTGGAGAAAGGGAAAAGCTTGTTGCTTCCGAAAGAAAGTTCATTGATGAACGAGTCAGGAAAGTGATTGACCTTAAGAAGAAGGTAACTTTGCCAAACACTGTCTTTGAACATTGATATTATGAACCTAATTAGCAAAGAACGCTAAAATTTAAATCTGTTTCGTCCGACCCCTCAAAAACCTGTCACCACTGTACGATGGAAACTTTTGTTATTTTGCCCACTGTTGCAAAACGAACCGTGGCATGAAGTTTAGCAAATGCTTTCGACTCGTTTTTTAATTTCCTTGGACATTAATGAGTTTAGGATTCATGAAAAACCATGGATTTACTGACGTCTTTTTGAATTATTTATGCATACTTTTCGACTTCCAGCACACTTGAATGGCTCTGAAAAAGTTCTGTTTATTGAGTGGATATCAAACTTAACGAACAGCTTTCGCTGTTCCATGACTCGACGTCGTCCGAGGTACCGGAAATTACTCTGAGTTGACGTTATACGCAGAACAAGAATGGCGCTGGGATTACTCCTGACACTAAAAATGATAACAGACATTCCAGCCGCTGGAGGTAAAAATTGGGGAGACTGTTCAAGGGGCAGGGGCAAAAATATTCCGGGGTCCGGGATATGCCCCTGGAAAATTTTTAAAACTTTAAGCCCTCTGAAATGGCTTTTCCTGCATTCTCCTGCAATGCGGCATGGAGTGGGCTTGGAGCGAGCAAATTTCGCAGACCGAAACATGGTGTTTCTGAACGCATGTGAGATGATCTTGTTAACTGATATATCTTCCCCACATGTCGCTAAAAATCAGGTTTGGGAATTTGCTCCCGTTTCGCGAAATCTATCGGGAGAATCGGGAAGAAAGTCGGGAGAATCAGATTAAAATGGGGAGATCGGATGAAAATTTGGGAGACTCCCGGAAGAATTGGGAGAGTTGGAATGTCTGTATTAACTGGTTGCCAAGAAGTAATGATGCTTGGGCCGCAATTAACAATCAGGGAGATATCTTGTTTTTCCAATGGAAAAACATGGAAAACATTTTTCAAATGGAAAGCAACTTACTTTCGTGACGTATTGTATCAACGTGGTGGCGCTAGCGGGGAGTCTAGGTGGTCTACGGACACCTATCGGACAAAAGTCCTCCCTAAAAACCCTCGCTTTCAACCCATAAACTCTCCAGATCGTCTGCGCAACATGAGGATTCGCGCCAAGGTCCCCAGCAGTTGTGCTTGGACTTCCCTGTGAGACACTTTGAACCCCCTTTTAGAAAATTTTTGGAGCGGCCACTGCGTCGTTGACGTTCCCGTTGTGTTTGATCAACCGGTCCCTAATGTTACTGCATAACCCTCATTGTGTTATTTACCCCTTTTTGCTTGTGTCATTTATTTTCGAAATAATTAATAATCAAACAGTATTAATTACATAAGACATGTCTTCCTTAAGGTTTGTGGAGGAACTGACAAAGGATTTGTTGTGATCAACCAAAAGGTAACTCTTCTTTTTCATGTGATATTTGGAAGACGAACTCCTTTTAAAATGCTTTAATTGTAAATATCTGCGAAATGATAAATTCACATTAAACCTACACTGCTGAAGTCAACAGAAAAAGTTGACTCGAGCGGGATTTGAACTCGCACCTTCGGGAAGCCGGTCCGCCGCTCTACCTGTTGACTTCAGCAGTTGACTTCAGCAGTGTAGGTTTAATGTGAATTTATCATTTCATATTACCCTGAGGATGATTCTGAAAAAAGTAAATATCTGCAATCACGACTTTTTGGGGGTTTCGATTTCTGACAGGGTATTGATCCTTTCTCCCTCGATATGCTTGCAAAAGAAGGAATTGTTGCTTTAAGAAGAGCTAAAAGACGAAATATGGAAAGGTAATTTATTTAAGTTAAGCTGAAGTTTAAATTTATTAGTTATAGCTCCAAAAGAACCTCTCTTTCTGCTTCTCCTTCCTACCGTACACCCCACCCACACCGGTCCACCCACACCGGTCCATGCACACTGGTCCACTCACACCGGTTCACCCACACAAGAGGCTCGTTTATTATTGAGAAAAAGTTTACTTAATGTTGAACACGAACTTAGTTCGTGTGAGGGCTTGGTAAATCTCACACGACTAAGTCTGAGTCGTGGTAGCTCAATGGTTAGAGCGTCTCACCAGTCATCAGAAGGTTGCGTGTTCGATTCCCGTCTAGGGCTTAGAAATCGTTCTTCTGAGTAAATGAGCTTGACGAATGTCCACTAGTCGTCTGAGAAAAAGTTTACTGGCCTTTGGTGTGGGAGCCCTCTCTCTGTCTTCAATCAAGATATCACGGAGAATTGCACCTTTCCAAAGTTTTTGACCTAAAACACCTTCCGCACAACCTGCCGCTAAAAGGTTAAAATAACAATAAAACTGTTTTGAAACATTTACGGTAAATCGGAAACAGTTGCACGAGTGTCCCCTCCTGTCCCTTCCTGTCCCGCTCCACCGCCTATGTTACGTTGGTCTGACCAATGAAGTCGGTTCCTTTTTCTTTCAGGTTAACATTAGCGTGTGGAGGTACAGCAATGAACTCCTTGGATGGTTTAACACCGGACTGCCTGGGGTTTGCTGGACTGGTTTACGAGCATGTGTTGGTAAGTCTGCTGGTGAATCTCATTAAACTTAAGTAAAATCTTTCGGAGGCTCAAGGATACACTTAATCAAAAATATGTTTACATGTCATGGAGAACAGTTTATTGTGGTGGGAAAATTGACTCAGATGTGAATAGCTAACGAGAAGGCAGGTTTTCGTAATCAACAGTAAATTACAATTCTTTCACGAAATGAAAGTTCCCGCTGCCGATTTCTAATGCCGATTTCTTGTGGCTCAATAAATTGTGATAAGGAAAAGCGGATTTTTAAATATTTTATCTTTATTTTAAAACATGTCAAATATAAAGCAATCTTGCACGCTATAATCTCGGCAGGAAGGCTCATGAGCCTAAACTCTGATCTACTCCTGTCATGGCTGAACATTGATTTTTCGATAATTGCAAAGCTGATAAGGATGATAAACTGGCCGCTTTATAAGGCTTAGCTAAAAAAGCTGGTTTTTTACTAACGTAGAATCAGCTTTCCTATGAAAACAACAATAAAACTTCTACCTGAATGTCTTTAAACCCTAAAGAATACTGATGAGCCGTTTTGATGAACTGTGAAGGTAACGAAAGGTTTACGAGCCACGAACGCTTTATGAAGTCTGCCAAGACCACGTTACCGAACGAATCTTACAGTAAGGGTCATTCCATATGACTCATGTGACATACAGAAGTTTTCATTGCAATTAAGCTTTTTTTAAGCCCTTTGGGTTCCTACACACAAAAATGACTTATCTGGTTTATCTAATCCAAAGTGAATTATTTACTGCCAATTATTCATTGATGATTACACTTGTTTCGTAAAATGTCACTTAAAATGTCATGGAGTTGCTCACAACATTGTACTGATTGGTTTCTTTCGATGAAAAAATCTCCTTATGATTGATGTTTTTTATGTATGGTTTGATAAATTGTGTCCACCCATAGCGAGCTTCACGGGAAGGCGATGAAAGCTCACTCGCCTGCAGCACCTATCCAAGAACAAACGAGCCCCGATATTACGGCGATGAATTTTGTTCATCCTTATCCTAAATATTCCACGTTTAATTTTCATATCGGATACGTGGAACAAAAGAACAAATGACAGAAAGAAAGGAAGTCAAAAAGAGTACAAAGAAAACAATAAAAACAAATCCAGAAACTAAAGCGTCAAGGATTAATTTCATGGCCTGTGTTTTCAAACGATTCACGAATATCCGTCGTTGCTTAGAAACTTGAAAAACACTTGTCAACTTAATCCATAATTTCCTTGGGTCCGATGCGATTAAGTGAGGAAAATGTGGTTATGCTATCCCTTTAGAAAGATGTTTATAACATCAATGTAAATAGGGCATAAAGTAGGGCATAACTGACAGTGTGGTGCCCAGGGTTAGAGAAAGGTTTTAACACCCACTTTTGTCCAACCTGATCTACCAGGACCACCCAAATGTTCTCTTAAGGTGACTCCTTACAGTTTCGATGTTGACGTGCTGTAATTAATTAGTAAGACCTTCATATATGGGTATTTCATTCTTCAACCTATTCAAGCCCGGACTTGTCACCATGACGAGTAAAATAGTCTGGCGTAATTTGCGCGAATGGTGCTGTGGTAACAGAATAACACGATATAAAGATTATTATTTACGCATGCGTGCCAAGTAGTTTAGTTACCAATTCTCTAACCAAGATCACCCTACGAAGCCACGTGATGGTTGGTTTCCAGGGCTGCGTTTTTTCTTTCCTTAATAAGTTTACTTTGAGGGCACTCAAAACTGGTAAACTCGTTCGTTTTTGGGTACTGGACATTTCTACGTAAATATACTGAAAAGAAAAGTTGGGCTTGCTATTAGCCTTTAGTGACTTGACTAGGTTCGTAAAGACGAAAAGGTTCGTAGCGGTGTTTTAGGCTGCTTACGATTTAAGAGTAAGGGAACAACGAATCGTTAAACTAAAACTGTATCGCTCCTGTGTGGCAATTCTTCGTGTTTTGAGCTGGGTACTCATAGTTATTACAAGATTACGTTTTCCGCCTGATGAATCTCTTGGCAATGTTTTAGGAAAGAGGTGATAGTGAACAATGATATCGGTTCATTATGAGGAGTTTATACAGCGCGTAGGCTATGACATTCGGGAAGTACTGATGAAATATCCGCTTGAACCGAGGGAGGATTTGTGGAAGTGTCGAGGCTTGAGAGGAGATTTAATCCCTAATTTCCCGAGATGTCAACGATTTAGTTTGTATAAGAGAGCTTAACCATCCGGAGCTCTTGATTCAAGGACGAGATTTTCTTTCAATGGAATTTTTGATCCAAAACTAAAAAAATAAATAACGTAAAGTCTCGAGAGCATCGTCGAACATCGGAAACGTCATCGTAATTCGAAACAGATGTCTCTGGCGATCACTTTATGAGATGATATCTCCTGCCGGAACGCCCGTATTACCCTTTAACCCCTCGGGTCCTATATATAGGAGATCTAGAACATAAGAACAAGTGAGAGAACAAAGAACAAAAGAAAAAGAAAAATTCAGGCGTTAAAGAGATATATCGCGCTGAGTAGTTTGTAAGACGTGTTATAATCTCTCTTGGGATTTATGATGATTCATTATCTTAGTTTGGATAAGAAATTCTGTTGAAAGAATACGTCATCCAAAATTGAAGAACGCTTATGACCTGATTCTACTTCAGAATCATCCTCAGGGTAATACGGAACAATCATTTCACAATTATCCTACACTGCTGAAGTCAGTTGAAAAAGTTGACTCGTGTGGGATTTGAATTCGCAACCTTCGGGAATCCGCTCCGCCGCTGTGCCTGTTGAGCTATCGACTCTACATGGAATGAAGGCGAGTTTTTATCCAACTTAAATCCACGAGATATGCTCGTGACAACTTATTACTATCCATGAGACAGGATGTGCAGTTTTTACTGACCCCTTGGGTTCCTTTTTCTACCTGCCGTTCGTGACTACATCACATATTCGGCTTAAAACCTCCTGTCCAGTCTTTGTCGGATTCATCCGCAGTCCAGCTGGGCTGCGGATGAACCCGTGCAAAATGTTCTCGAAAGTCTGCCATCTTGGTATGTCATAAATCATCCTCAACCAAAGACATGCAAGATGTGTATCACGAGATGGAAAAGGGACATTGGACCAGACTCGAGAGAAAAGCGAGTTTAGTGAGTTGAATTAGTTCGGAGATCTTTTACAAGTTTCCCATCGGAAGATAATTTTGAATGTTTTTATGTAGTATTACTCGTCGGATGACTCACCAAAATGACACCGGTTAATTGAGGACACTTTTGCGGATACAAAAGTTCAGAGACCCGCAGTCCAGTTAGACAGAGGTCTGTGGAGACTGTCTCCTGAGGTAGTGCCTGATCTTGGGCACCGTTTCAAGGGTTAAAACTGGCGACGGGTTTTCCGTCTCCCGGGGTTTAACCCCCTTCCTCCCCACAACGTCCGTCTGCTACGCAGGCTATTCGCACCCAGGTGATTCATAAGAAATTGTAAATTATTCAATTTTTTTTAAATCTTAAATGCGCATGCTCCTCATGGCTGTATACTCAGGAGAGTTTTCTGAGCTCCAGACGGGAATCGAACCCGTAACGTTCAGATCGCCCGTGAGACCCTTTAACCATTGAGATACATAGACTGAGATGATAGAGCAAAGGTTACTTACTGCACTAGTTCGTAACCAACATGTGTAGTCCTAACTACAGTCCTGACAAGTCAAGTGAATCTACATTAAATAAATTGCATGGCACCAGGTAGCCATCCTCGTACCTAGGGTCTTTTGGGAGCGCCGAGTAAAGACCCTGGTAGGAGACTGCAGGGGTAGCTTGATGTGTAGATCTTAAATTCGGATGCTCCACAACGCGCATTTAAGATCTACACACCAAGCTACCACATGTCATATAATAATTGGCTCATAGCTTCCCATTCAAAATACTTTTGAAAATCTATTGGGATTAAAAGTCTGCACCTGCTGAGCCACAGAGTTACCTTCGGTGACGCGAGAGCAACTGCTGGCTTTCCAATCGAGCAAATAGCAAACTAACTCAGAAAAGTTTTCAGTGAGCACCTGACGAATATGGAACTCGTAACCTTCGTGGTCCCACTCCTGTCAGGGACTTCAAAAATTTTTCTGAGTTAGTTAGGTTGTGGAGCATGCGCATTTAAAATCTATACATACCAAGCTGCCACATGCCGTGCAATATTAGTTCAATGTCAATAAGTGTTACGCGATCTCGGGTGATAGTCTTAAAGAAATACCCGATTTTAGATCTATCACAATGCTGTTTGTATTGATTTTATGTCATCATCATACTTACTTGCATAGTACACAAAAAAACTCTAATGCTAATATGTATGGAAAGACTTTCGATACAAATCTTGCTTATTGAAAATGACATTTTAAACAAACCATTTTTTTGAGATTCCCAAGTTTCAGCTAATATAGGTTATAGATACGTGATATTTTATAGAAAATTTGAAAGCATATGTCTTCCCATTTCTTGAATACGCGTTTGAAAAAGAAGTGACCAGGAGTGTTGGCTTTTTACCAGGGAGAAGACAAGTTCACTTTCGTTGAAGAAGTAAAAAACCCTCATTCTGTGACAATTTTAATTAAAGGTAAGTCGAGGTAAAGCGTTCCGTACTTTAGATATCTCACTTAAAGCACGGAGTCCATGATCAAGCTAAAGATTTAATTAAAACGCTTACTAACCACAAAACAGTGTAAGGTTCTGTCCATTGATGTACCTAAAAACTCCTCGGGAAAATTTTATCTTCATTTTATTATATCTATTATATATTTATATTCGATTTATTATATCCGTGTATTTATGCACGGTTTCCTTTCAAATAAGTATTATCAAAGGCCAGGCTGTACCCTCTTCTCACAACACAGAAAGAAAATGAAAAGAATGTCATAAATCTGTTCGTTTTATCACCATGTTCCTCCAGGTCCCAACAAACACACGTTGACTCAGATCAAAGACGCTGTGCATGATGGTTTGCGGGCCGTAAAGAACGCACTGGACGACGGTGCAGTGGTTCCTGGGGCTGGAGCTTTTGAAGTTGCTGTATACACATCACTTATGGAATACAAAAAGTCAGTGAAAGGCCGAGCGAGACTGGGGATACAGGTAAGACTTGTTATGTTATCGGAACAATTGTGATTGAT
Organism: Nanipora kamurai; assembly: GCA_036872915.1. Lineage (NCBI taxonomy): Eukaryota > Metazoa > Cnidaria > Anthozoa > Scleralcyonacea > Helioporidae > Nanipora > Nanipora kamurai. The sequence goes on along the minus strand of JBAHVQ010000394.1, from coordinate 251,731 downwards.
TACCATGGATTACTTATAGATAAAGGCCATGTAATGAACAACGTTGAGCTGCCTACAAAGTAAAAGTAATTATATATATATATAGTAACAATTTATTTGACGTTATCTAACATTTACAGCTTGTAAATATTAGATAACCTCAAGTAAGTTATTACTATAAAGCTCTGCAACTTTGCATTGAGCACACTGCTTGCCGGGAAATTACCCATGCTTGTTTATCTACTATAAATATATACATATACTGTATATGAAACGATAAATTCACATTTAACCAAGGTTTAGGTTAAATGTGAATTTATCGTTTCACATTACCCTGAGGATGATTCTGAAATAAATATATAAATATATACAAGTAGTTAGATATCGCTCTATGGCTTTTATGTCATATTGAGCACTCTACAGGATGAGTCATTGCCGCTTTGCATTGTCCACACGCTCACTGCTTGCAGTTTTGCATTGTCCACACGCTCACTGCTTGCAGTTAGAGAACTCTGGCAAATGGCTTTGATGTCCCACGTTTGTGAGGCATCAAAGGCGACTGTAAATAGCAGTTACCTTCATCCTGCTCATCAGTACTACACTGATGACGCCCAAAAGGCCGAAACGGTTCCGTCTGTAGTTATATATATATATATCTGTAATCCCGGCATAGTTGGAAGTTGAATGGTCCTTGTTCTCCAGATTTAGTATATTTCTCTTGAGCTTTCAACTTGGTACTTCGAGCATCAGAGTCAGAAGTGAGAATTAACTGGTCCACGTGCTTCGATTTTATTACCGTTACCCATGAGTTTTAGCGTGCGTAGTCGGCTAGAGCGTCTTATATATACATGCATACATATATACATACATACATATATACATACATACATACATATATACATACATACATACATACATATATACATACATACATGTACATGCATACATACATAAATATTTAAAAAGCGTCAAAAGCCCGCTCGACCGCAAGTTTAACATTTTATTTAATAAACTTTTTCGGGGCTTAGCCCCTTTATAAGATCAAGAGGCTGTGCGCCGATAAATAAAACAAGTTTTTATTGATGATTTTATGTACCTATATATGAATTAACATTCTCATGCATTTTAAATGCTGAAAACAGTCAGTTTTACTCAAAATACGACGCCAATATGCAATTTATTCTGAAGATGTGTCCACCCAAAATATCCCAGAATTCTGTTAAGCGTAGACCCAGTCTTTCCGAGTTACTGGAGTGGTTAATCGGAGATTTTAATCCGATTATCTTAATACTTCCTCCCAGGGATTGGCATCCATCCTCTCGCCATGATTATTTGTTAGGACGATATCTGGGATACTTTTTCCTCCAAATTGTTTAGTGTACTCCTGTTCACATCCTCTTATTGCATTCCTTTTAGTGGTGATCGAAAAGTTTTCTTCTTTGATCTTCTTACTTAGTTCTTTATCCCATGGGCTTGACATCAATCCACTTCCGTTAATTATTTCGTTAGCACTGCGATTGAAATAGTATTTCGTTCCAACTTTGGTTTGCACGGTCTCCCATGTGGCTCATTTCCTCTTCTTTAATCCTCGTAGAACGAAGAAGTTGGAAGTGGTTTAAAAGCTACCTTTAAACCATCTTGACTGAAAATAACCCTCACAGAGTTCTAATCAATCGTCTACTTACCATGAATATTCTAAACAGGTTCCTCCAACTTCTTGACTTCGAACTTTCTCCAACAAAACTCATGCAACTAACGTGCAACTTACATCAATCGTCTATCTGATTTTAATAGTGGTGATTGAGAAGTCTTTCCATGACCTTGTTTGATACTCTCTTTGATTAGGTCCGCACCATTCTACTAGTTACTGTGATTATTTTGTACGTGGTTGATTGAAAAGGATTTTCACCACCTCATTTACTTTAACCTTCTCTCCATGCGACGTACATCAATCCTCTCACTGGGGACAAGGAAACCCGAAGACAGGAGCAAGTGGCACGGCCCCTCAAAACCCACAGCGAGAGGCTTAGATATATCTTTACGACCTCTCATAAACTTGGACCTGGACGGGAAACAATTCGTTTGCATACACCATTTTTTTCCAAAATAAACTGTATTTCTGATCCTACGACTTTACCTAAGTCTCTAAATATTTAGTTTTCAGTATTCCAGGGGTAAGTTTCCTATATATCTATCCAGAAATCGTCACTGCCTGGCTATCGAGTAGTCAGGAAATAACGATGAGCTCCTTATTTCAAACGCTCTCTCATCAGGTTCAAATCAATCCCTTCGTGGCGGTGATGTTTAGGTGTTAAGTGGCGTTTACGAAGTCTTTCCTTCATCTACGTCGTGTCTTTATTTTGTCAGACCCTTTCACCTGGACTTCTTCCTCTTCATAATCCCCTTTCTTTGATCAGAGTTTGTAAATGGTTGTTGACATGTAAAGGATTGTAAATTTTCTTCCTCTAATGTCGACCTTGTCTGACACTACATCTCGTTATGCGACTCACGTCGCCTTTTTTGGTAAAAAATATTCTCAAATACTTGCATCTTACTGCAAGAACAATGATAGTCCACTGAGCGTGTAGAAATATCGAAAAAATATACATCAGTACTTTGCAAGTACTGATCCGTAAGCCAATACAGATCCGGCGAGGTTCTCTCTCAGTCCCAGCGAGAATGCTTATAGGTAGGAAAAAGTTCGCACACGTTTAGAAGCTAGATGGTAAATTTATAACTTATAAATATAAAAAAATATAAATAAATTTATAAATATATTTTGACTTGAGACTTGTAGATCTTCCATTTTCGCTTTTCTTCAATCTCATCTCCACCCATGGACGTCCGTTGTCGGTTGACGGAGGGATTCGCCTAAATTTTGTGGGAACCAACACCAACAGGCGAGAAACTCACAGATACTAGCATGAACACTACGTACAGTGCGGGTATCAACACTTAACAGGCAATATCAACTTTCGGATTTCTCAGCTTAGGATAAGGAACTGCGAAATTCTACAAAAGTATGAAACCTAAAATCGAATTGCGGCTGAATAAGCCTGAGCTGAATAGTTTGCCTGACATGCTCTCACACCATTAAAGGGAACAATTTTTAAGTGACTGTAAATATTTGTAAGGTGTTTTGACTTCTGGTTAATTTATGGAGTGCTATGCACAATTTCGAAACGAAGGCGTGTGGAAATTGAGGAATGCGTATGACAGTTATGAAATAACTTTGTGTAGAATACTTCTGGGAGGAATGTTATCAAGAAGCGATTGACACAGTGGGAGGTGTAGATAGTATTGATTGCTGACGGCAATAGAATTTTCCATCCAGAACAATTTAAGAGTAACTTGAAAGTGCAAGAGCGTCATTTGAAATCAAAAATGCCGTCTTTATTCTGTGCCGGCGTCATTAAGAACGTTTTCACATTCCTAAGGCCTGGTTCACACTTGGCATGTGAATTGGGGATACTTATGATAAGTGGAAATAGTTTTGGTGCAGTCCCAGACGCTCACGGTATTGATCGTAAGAATTACAATCGTCGCTATTCCAAAGATGAATTCCAACAGCTCGCCGACAGTCAGGAATTCTTACGAAAGACATAAACAATGGTGCTCATAAGAATCCTATGGAATGGGAACAGAACTGTCACCTGCGATTTGCCATTTCTTGAGAATCAGGCTCTTTAACGCTCGGCGTTACATTTATCGGACACTAAGAACAAAAGAACAAATGGACGAGCTAAGCAAAAACAAAGAAAGAACAAAGAACAAAAGAACGCTAAGCGTTAAGACGACTAGGACTCCCAGAATATTCGCGTCCGTTAAGTTTATTGTTGACTTCTTAACTCTTTTATGTTTGTTTTGATAAAAAAGTTCTATTCAAAGAATATGCAGTCCAAAACTGCAAAAAACGTCTGTTATATTTATACTCTGTACATTATTAACCAATTCCTTCGGTGGCTGTTCGTGACTCAAGAATGCCAAATGCTTTAGCTCTCTTATATCTCAAGTACTGAAAAAGAACACACCTCCTAGCTTTGGGGGATTTTGCTTTTCCTTTTAGGACGAGTTTGTTTTGAAAGGCTAGACTTGACGGAAATGAGTCGAAGAGTTGGGCTGAATCATAACGTTTTATTAAGTTTGGCGTAGAATATACTATTTGGTTTTTACCTTCGAAATTATCACAGAAACTCCGAGGTCCAAAAGCGGAGGTTGGAACTTTAGGTATGGTCAGGTATGCGCATTGGAGACTGGTATGACCTTTGGACATGATGTCTTTGTTATCATCTGGTCATTGAGTCAAATCGTTTTGGCAACCCTTACGTACGTAGGAAACAGATTTATCAAGTAAGGACTCCCAATTTAGTCAATAGTAGAGATAACCTAACAAATCATCCTCTACTATGGGGGAAAGGCTTCCGTTGAATGCAAAACTCTTGCGTGATACAGGTTAGCATGGCTAGTTAGGGTCATCTAAACATTCCCTAAAACTCCTTTTTTTGCATCAATTGAAGTTTCATAACAATCGCGTACTGGCTTACCATGCTTAATGCAACCTTGGCGGTGATTTCGCAAGTGTATGAAGGTTTTTCTTCCAGACAATTTAAGTGGATTTGTGAAGTATTTCCGTGCATTTTCATGACGTGGCCAGTCCTAACACAACTTCACGCGAACTTAACAAGTCATTGCGAGAACGCAAAGGAAAAATAACAGAGACGCGTTTTGTTAACACGATCAACTACTTGCATAAATTAAGTCGAGTTTTACGTCGCTTGTACCTTAAAATATTGGTTCGTTTGAGAAGGCGTATCAAACACCCATGAGAGTGTCTTACCCTTCGATCAAAACGTCGAATAGCGTTTACAAAAAAACCTCGGCTATCTCTCGTTTTGTCAAAGGCTCATCTTGTTCTCTTGTCATTTGATGTGAGGGTCAAAAACACTCACGCAAGTAATTGATAAATTATTTAGATATCACATTCAGTTAGAAAAAGAAAAAGTCTTTTAAACTTACAGCAGAATACTTATTACTGGACTCCTTCGGCTAACTCGAATTTTCCACATTATGTACAATGATACTTTGATGAACAGAAATGTGAGAAGACGTTTTCAATATTAAGTGAATGAAGGTTAAGTCATACCCTCCGGTAATGACTTCAGTAAAGAGAGGATATTGGATAAGTCTGGGGAAATACAAAGTTAATTTCATAGTGGAGTGCTGGTAACATCTCTTTAGCGAACGAAGTGAAAGAACGAGTGATGATGTGTATTATTAGCACTAGAAGATTAAACTCTATCCCCAAGGAGCCATGAGATGTTATGTGTATTATTTTGAAATCGATGAAATGACCATCACATAAAGATCAAAATGTCTTCACCACAGCGATCGTTATAACGCTGAAAAATACCTCCATTGTTGGCGTCAGCGGATTTCTTTTTTAACCGCACGATTTCTGGCATTTCAGATACGTGGATGTTTGTTGAATTCGAGCTTGACGACAGTTACATATCATACCAAATTTACAACGTTTGAGGATGAAATTCGAGTCGTTCAAACATATCATCAGTACCTGTGTAATAATGTGGGGATTGTTTTAATGGAGTTAGCGAGATAGTTCCTATGACGGGATTAGGGTTAGTCCATCCTTTGACTCTTTGACTGCTGGGTTTTCTTCCTTTGGCGAATAAAATAGTGTGCCGTTAGCCGAACTAAAGTAATAAAAAGTCGACGGTGGTAGTGAGAGGGTAAAAGTTTTCATAAATTAAAAAGATAGGGTTGGTAGAAACTCTCATGTTTGTAAGAACGTATTAAATTAGAAAGATTTGCCTTCACAGCTTTCTCATGCCTTACTTCGCTCTTGAAATATTAAGGTTTGTTTCATATGTAAATAACACCCTGAATACGTCACATTGTCTACTGAGCTATTGGGCTACCGGGAGATTATGGATATCTTTGAGATAATTCATTAACTCGAAATGATTTTTTCTTTAGTGTCATGAGACAAATATAATCACTTGCAGTTACAAGTGACTTTGTTGGATAACCTCGACGGTATACGAAATTTTACAACAAGTCGTTATGCAATGTGACGTATGCACGATGTTATTTGCATATCAAACAAATATTGGAATCTCAAAAACAAAGTGAGGTATGGGGGAACTAAAAAGGCCAATTGTTGTGACTGAAAATGTTCTTTCGCATGACAGAGTTTCTCACAAAATTATTGTGTCAGTTTATGGACACTTTAAGTGTTGCTACATACTTGTCAAAGAAACGTGAGCAGCAAAGATTTCGGTATTCAGATCGTAGTTAAAGTCTAGGTTTATACTATGGGCTGTACCGTAATGTTATGGCAATTTTTAATACTGAAATTATCCCTGCTGAGATCTCTTTGGTATGTACCGTAAATTTTAACTAACAGTTTTGGAGCGACGTGAGAGACCTGCGTCTGGTTCCTCACGAAGCTGTTGTGACCAGAATATCAAAAACGGAGTGCGCAAAGGAAGTTTTGAAGTTAGCAGAAAACTTTTAAAGATAGTTTTCTGTTAAAAAAACGAATGAATGATTAATGTTTCGAGTGAAATGACCTTCATCAAGGTAAAATGTGAGTAAAATTTTCATTAAATGAAAAATTGATACACTACTGTAACAATTTCTGAAATATGATACCACTTGAGATAACTCAGATACTCCACAAACCAAATTACTTCATTTCCGCCGAGTGCTCGACATGTCGAAATATTACTGTAATTTTTTACAACAGGAAATATCACACATTTAGATTTTTGTGGCATATTATAACTTAAGATTTTTAAACTTCATAACATTGGTAAAACATGCATTTTAGTATCTTAGGCGAAAGTGATACTACTGGACTATATTACAAAAGAATATTTTTAGTCGACACTTCTTTGTAGAGCATATTGATATTGACCAAGTGACACAACATGCATAAGTTACACTCCAACTGAAATTACCATCTTTAATATATTAAATTTTACGCTGTGGTGCTACAAACTTTTAATGACACAGTTAATAATCGTACTATATGTCTTAAATAACAAAATGGTAATACCCTGATGTACTTTAAATTTTCATATTACCCAAACTAGCATGGAAGTCTATCCTTATTCTTGCTTTCTTTGCTGAGGAAAATAACAAAAGGAACAACTTTGAACAGCTACCCTATCAAATAATCGCAATTGGCGACTACTCCGCCTGGCCAATTGCAGGTCAACTCTATCAAGTGTACATTGGATGCATGAGAAAGAATGTCAGATGAAGTGACTGACGTTTCGACGGCCTAAGAGGCGGTCATCTTCAGAGTCAAGATGTCTGAAGATGACCGCCGCTAAGGCCGTCGAAACGTCAGTCACTTCCACCAACAGTCTTTCTCAAGACTACACTAACCTGAACGATCAACTTCCACAAACATCTAACGATTCTCCCAGGTTTAAACCATTTACTTTATTTATGATTGTACATTCGTCGAGAAGGCATTCTCGGATGCACGGTCTTCGACATGTGACGAATTTAGCGTGCCAATATTGCTTCTTTGTGAATATGAATACGAGATCGGTTTCTGAGTTCAGGACACCCAGTGGTAGCCTAATCATTAAAGGGGAGACAGTCAAGCTTACCGTACCTACAGAGACCTTGTAATTAATCAGTTTGGTGATCATTGCTTTGTCTCGAATGAAGGGTGTGCTGCTAAATTAAACTAATTAGGTCGGAAATGAAAAACGTAATTCAATTTATCCCAACGGGGTAGTGTGTAATAAACCGCACGTTTGAAAAATTTACTGCTTCAGAAACCCCGGAAAGACTGAGTACTGGGTAACCAACGCGAGCTATAAAAGTTGTAAAGCTTCAGCCAATCACACCTTGTGCTGATTACCAGAACCCAGTCATTTCAGGGTGTCTGTAGTGGTCAATAGCAAATGCGACGTTGTAGGAACTTTGATATAGAAATATGACATGCACTTTTGAGTTCAAATTTTCCACAAAAGAATAAACATAATTGGTGAAACACAAGTTCCTGTTGCAGACGGTGATAAATAACACGCGCTTAAAATATTTAAGACTCCCTTGGCAGTCTACTTGAGAATGGCAAACGCTGAAAAAATGTGAGTAGGGCTCCGAGCATTGGCAAATTTCGATTGGTTGAACATGAACAAAATCCTTCACGGGAAGGTTCTACAGTAGATTCCATTTCCAGTTAACGGTTAGAAATCCATCATTTGTCTCTACCAAAAACCACACGCGAATACTATAGTGTAGATCCAAAGGCCAGCACACAATTTACTCAACTACCACCTGTCAAGCATGTGGTTTTCTTAGCTCGCTTGGTTTGTTAGTTCGCTGCGCTAGGAATTTTTAGCAAGGTAAATACCGCCATCTTTCAGAGTCCCATTTTAAGGAATTTTCTTGTTTAGTCTGCAGAGGAAATTGACACAGCTTTTACCGTTCATTACATGCCTCAGTAATTCTTCCAATTTTTCATCAATCTGGCAAGAATTTTTGGCTTACTCGGAGAGAATTATGACGACGTCATGGGCGTTGCACCCCAGACTTAGTTGATTTAAAAAAGCATGGATGCAGACATTTGTCGTCGTTTGGGTTCATCAGGATTCTATCGTGTACACATGTGGTTTGTATTATTGCTATAAAATAGGAATAACATTTAACCACTGTCTACTTTGTTCAAAAAACCTATTTGCCAAGGTACATTGCGACGCGCAACATCAGATTTAAATTGTCAAAAGAATTGAACCTAATTTCCTACTCACTTTTAATTGAATCAGTCGCAATAACTTCTTTGCTTAATTGGTCTTGCAACGCGAATTAGTGTCACAATGACAGCTCAAACTTATCCTAGCTGGCATTACTGTCTCATTGGTGACTCCGTTGGTTGCACGTCTGGGGTGGTTGGTTGGAAGTATAACCCAGAGGAGGTATCAGATGAAAAGGTCACAGCAACAGAAAGGTGATGACAGAAATCGGGTGTGCTGTAGATGGGAACTGTTTCGTTAACAGTGATCTGCACCGACAATAAACCTAGTTAAATATGGGAACCAAAAGAACTTCACTACTTGAGAACAAACAAAACGGGATTATTTTGAAAGTCTTTGTTGTGTTTTGTCGTCCCTGTATCGGTTATTCAACGCTATAATAGCATATCTGCATGATAAGTCTTAACAAGTGAGCAACGTTATTCAACCATTGAACAACTGCACATAAATTTTATTTACTAAATAGGGAGATACCCACTGCATCGATCTATTCAGCTGATAAAACTTAGATAATGCTGGTTCAATCGTCGGAACTTGATCACCAGACGAGCTAACCTGGCTTTCGGCAAATTACCTCAGTTCTTTCAATATGCATACTTAGAATCTGCCGTGCCTTTTCCATAAAATCAATTACTTATTCCATTTCTACTCCGTATTTCGTATTACATGTACCTGCATTTTCTTTACAAATAAGAAATAAAATTTCAGGAAACACTAACCCGTCGTGATAACCTTTATTCCTTTTGCCATTTCAGGCCTAATTAATTAAATTTTGCTGTGCACCCTTGTTTTCAGACGAACTAAATGAACACCAATTATTACCACTCAAATTATTAATTACAGTGTTTCCCCTTCTGTTGTGAAGGTTACAGTTGAATCTCATGAAGTTCGAAATCATTTTCAATATTGATAAACTTGAAGTACTTTTGCGATGACTTGTGAAAGCTAACTTAACAAGTCCGTCTACAGATATTCCCCTGTTGGCATTGTACAGGTTTGGCATGACAGGTAAACTTTTATAGCGGAAGCATCCGAGTACAGTTGACGTCTCCTGCTACACGCGACACATTTAGGTCTCGAAAGCAAATCTTGCTTTTAAAAAAGGCGTGAATGAACTAACCAGCTACCCGGTAGGCAAGAAGGTTTCTGAATTTTCTAAGAAGGTTTTTGGTTAGTTTAAATATATCATTTGCTGTCTATAACGATGTTTCGAGTGTAACAATACTGCGAAACATGGGTGAAAATCTGGTGTCACCTGAAGAGCGTTATCCCTGTTTTGATTGTGCTTAAGGCTAACCTGATCTTTATCAATCAAACCGTTGCATATCCTCAACTACTTATAGCTCATTGGTTAAAGTATTGCGGCGGTCATCTGAAGGTTACAGTTGTACAGATATGTCACCTTCGCTCACCGTGTAGTCTCCTTGTAGTTCAATAGCTCGACATTGTCACATGGTTACACAAATGCAACCTTCACACACCATCTAACTCCGTGTAGCTCAAGGGTACGGATTGTACACAAATGAAATCTTTCTCAGTCACCTTAGTCCATCTTACAGAATGGTGGAATGATCTCATCGGTTATCAGAAAGTTACGGATTGTACAGCGATGTTTGTAGTAACCTTCACTCACCGATTCGATCCATATTACTCAATGAGATTAGAACAACATTAACACCCGGCGTCGTCTGCGGACCCTGCACATGTCGCTTGGGACAAAGTCTCACCAACCACCAGAAGTTTACTGCGCTTGATCTTGACCAAAGTTCCTGATCGTCTACTAAATACGATGCTTCCTCATGCCTCTCAAGTCTGGCCAGTAACAAAAAATTAGTACCTCGTCCCCCACTAAATATAGTTGAACCTCAATTCATGCTATTCCTGAAAGTGAATTTTAGTACCATAATTTCTACCCTAACGAAGAAAATTTTCCCTTCCTGTTTTAGACTTAATCTAGTAAACTTGAGTGCCTGACAACAGATTTTATATTGAACCCGGTGAATCACCTGTTACCCAACAATCACCAGCATTTATGACCCGATATACCATATCGATATATAAACTATACCGATATATATATATATACCGGTACATATATATATATATATGCTAGAGTAGAAGATGAACTCGGGTGAAGAATAATGATGTTAATGCTACTCCGAGCGACGAACCATACCGGACAA
>JBAHVQ010000394.1:217620-228192 GCA_036872915.1 Nanipora kamurai | reverse complement strand
GTTTCATAATTTCATGTTGCCCAGTGTAAATGGTAAAATGAAATGATAAATTCATAATGTGGTAATTATGAATTTATTGTTTCATATTACCCAGAGGATGATTCTGAAATAGTAAATGGTAAATATTCCTTATACAGCCTGTTAAATGAATCAAAGTTTAATGAAGTGTTTATCTAAGTTGTTATCTAAGTGTTTTGCAATTTTATTTAAAGTACAATATAAAGTGCCATTTTTTTAACAACAAAATATTTCTCATAGTAATTTCTTATTATTGTAGTACACTTTAGTCTCTAAAATTTAACTTTTTTCCTACAGATGCGTTACGTGGCCGCATACCTCTTAGCCAACCTAGGTGGCAATGAGTCGCCTTCTGCAGATGATATTAAGAAAATTTTAGGCAGTGTTGGCATTTCTGCTGAAGATGACAAACTTGAAAAAGTCCTCTCAGAATTAAAAGGAAAAGATATCAATGAGGTATGTTGGCTTGGAATGTTTTGAAATAATTGTCACTGTTTATTTTTTGGTGAAAAATAAATATGCCATTCTAACCAGGGTAGAGAATTAAATACTCAGTTAAAAACATTCTGTTTTGCAATCTGCAGTCACCAAAGGTCAGTTTACACTCAAGTTCAGTGATCTTTAAAAATATAACTTAACCATTTTGAAACATAACATATTCTTGATGTACCCATACCATTTTGACATTCAAACTATCTACCATGAGTGAAACATAATTAAAAATTATCAGCTAGAAACATAACATTCCAGTACAAAACAAGATAACTATTTTTAATCTGCATATGAGCAAACTCAATCTACAGAGTGTAGAGAGTGTAGGTGTTTGCAAGCTTGGATATAAACAACGAAAGGCTCCTTCTTCAAGCTTTATGAAAACTCAGAAAAGTTGTGAGTTTCCCAACGGGAATCGAACCCGCGTCTCCCGATTGCCAGTACGATTGTCTTACCGCTGGACCATGAGGGCTCGACAACAAATCTGAGATAAATTTTAAATGTTTGACTGGACATGTGGACAACATCCCGACATAGACCAGAAGTGTAAACTTCATTTGTAAGTAACATTGGTCAACCAGACAAGCTCAGTTCATACATTCAATGGTTACAGTGGAGGTGGTTCTTGTCTCTTTTAATAAACTCCTGGTTAGAAATGGTTGCCAAGTGGTCCAGAATGCAGCAATGTTTCTCAGTAGACTAAACTTCTGTGTCTTTCTCAGGTTATTGCAGCAGGGAAGGAAAAACTTGCAGGAATCCCTACAGGTGGCGTGGCTGTCGGTTCAGGTGGAGCAGGGGCAGCTGCAGGAGGTGGTGGAGATAGTGGTGAGGCAGCCAAGGAAGAGGAGAAGAAAGAAGAAAAGAAGGAAGAATCTGAAGAAAGTGATGATGATATGGGATTTGGCCTCTTTGATTGACACGTAAACATTGTAATAAATTCGAAGAAATAAAACATGAAAAAGTAAAAAGAGGTGGTTGTTGGTGCTGTGCATTTCTTCGTGTTTCACATCATAAACTAAACTGGCGTGAAAAAGATAAAAGGTCAGGGATACTCCGTTGTGGTATGGAATACTCGGCCTTGTCGTCAAGCAAACAGAACCAAACAGATCAAACCCTCTTTCAAAGATCAAGTTTCACTCTGAAGAAGTGCCTTTGCTCGAAACGTAAGAATTTTTCTAAAAATATTCGGCAGTCTACCAACTTTTTAACTTTCTGCGCAGTTTTGTAAACTGCCTGCTCAGCATCCTACGTTTTTACATCGCTATTTGGGTTTTTAAACTGTTTTAATATTAAAGGTAACAGGTTTTTTTATTCACGAACTTTCACAACAATGTTCTTTCTTTTCTAGGTTCCTTTTTCTCATAGTATTCCCAACAACTTCCGCTCTGTCTTCTACCACTCACTACAACATACTGCACCACAATGACATATTTCAATGTTCACACACTTCCCACCAAGACAGAAAAAAAAGCAAGGAAATTCAAACTTCAGAGTTTCGCAAGCTCCGGCAAACATCAAAGTTGATCAAATCACGGAATTTTTTACCGCTGCAACCAACTTAACGTTCCACTTTTTCACGCCAGTTAAGCGACTTGACGTTCTAGATAAGCGAGAAAAGTAATTTATTGTCTGATATTTTAATTAACGACGATTGTATGTTCAGGCTTTAGCGTTTGCTGTACCGTTTGACATCAAGGTCTCAATTTTCGTATAGTTCTTACGTTTTTATCACGTTTTCATTCACGTGTATAAACCACCCTATTTCATATGAGCAGAATTCGAAAACTAACCGTGTAAACACTTGAACATGTCAGACTAAGTTTCTTAGGGAAGAAAACTCTGATCCCATGTCACGTAACATTTTGGCCTCTCCTTGCAAGCATTTTGTTACGTTACTGTTGTTTTTGTTCCATGAAAGTGATTGTTTCGAAGTTCGATAGTTCGCAAGGAGTTATTTCCTTTTGGTTAAGAGGTCGATTGCTTTCGTAATGGACGGTCCGTGTGGCATTACTATGAGGATAATTTCATTAATGAGCGCTCGTTAAGAATTTAATTTAAAAACAAATATACCAGGTATTATCCACGAGAATGGTTGAGTGACATTGTACATCTCTTGTGCATATGGTTTGATAATATATGGTTAGATACTGGTCTTTAACCTATAACCAAATCCGTGGTTAAAATCGACCAACAATTGACCTCGATAGCTTTTTGGCTCGTCTCAGATTTAAATACCGTAAGTAACTTTGCTTTGCCTTCTGAGTTCTTGTGGCTCAATGATTAAAGCATCTGGCTAGCATTCAGAAGGTTGCGGATTCGAGTCCAGTTGGGAGTTAAGGGTTTTTCAGAGCATATGGCGTTCCACACTTTGTCAGCAAAAAATTTCCTAAGACTTTAATAGTATCAAACTGCAAACTTAAAATTCAAACATCGTCATATTTTCATCGTATAATTTGAGGGACATCGACATTGCATACCTGTTTGGCATAGTCTGGGATAAGGGAACTGTGTTTATATGTGACACTGTACATGTTACCACAAGTACATTAGTGCTAAAGGAATATCCATTTCAAAATCAATCATCAAGCACTTAAAGTTGATTTGCATGAATTTTGATGACAAATAATGACTTGACGTTGTCCCGTTGTCTGATTGTGGTGAGAAACAGAGTGCACATGAAATAAATTTTAGAAAAACCATGAAAGTTGCAATCATTGGAGGTGGGGCTAGTGGTCTTGCATCGATAAAATGTTGCTTGGATGGAGGTCTGGAGCCTGTGTGTTTTGAACAGGAAAATCACATTGGCGGCATGTGGAAATACACCGAAGATCGCGCTAAAACTAGTTCTGTGTATCGCTCAACTGTCATTAACACAAGTAAAGAGATGATGTGTTTCAGCGATTTCCCTGTTCCCAAAGAATTTCCACCATATTTGCCCCATGCATACGTCATCAAGTATTTCGAGTTGTATGCTGATCATTTTGGCTTGAAGAAGTTTATTCGCTTAAGTCGCAAAATACTGAGAGTAGAAAGAGCCGAAGACTTTGAAACGTCGGGTAAATGGATCGTCATTTCTGCCACTAGAAGTTCCGAAGCACATGAAAATGAGGGACTACCCCTGGTTGAAGAGTTTGGTGCGGTTATGGTCTGTACGGGCCACCACTGGAAGCCGTCGTGGCCTCTTTTCAAGGGAATGGACGTCTTCCAAGGTGTCCAGATGCACAGCCATTCTTACAAAGATTTCAAAGGTTTCGAAGAGAAAACAGTTCTAATAGTGGGTAAGTTTACAATCCTTACATAGTTTATTGACCATGCCCGTATAAAACTGTAACTTTTCGATAATTTTAACTTACCGTCCAGTTTCCAGAATCCCCATATTAGTGGCGCGCATGAATAAAGCCGGCACTGTCGATTTCGCAATGTTTGTCTTACCTTTATGGGTTGCTTGTATGAGGTCGCATTGACCTGCTCGAGAAATCACGAAGATTTTCATGGCTTTCAAAAGTCAAGTCAGTCCTACATCTGGAGCCGCTTAATGGAAACAAAAACGGATATTTGACATTGGCCGTGGCATTTCTGTCCTTAAAATAATTTTAAGTTCGGTGTCGATTGTATGGAATACTAGAAAACGCTATGGAACGTTGGAACTTCGGTATATTTATGCAATTGTGTTACCACATATTATCATGTACGTTACATCATTATATGATAAAATAACAAACACCCTGGGAATGCTCTTATAAACGAGATTTCCTTTCCAGGCGCGGCGGAGCATATTTTAGAGATGCCCACAGCCCTTTGCGTTACAATACATTGACGTCCTGGTCAACCAGGTTTTCAAATGCCGATTTCCGGTTTCCATATGAGTTTTTAATCGAAAACAAAATTTTGCAAAATATCTCTTATGTATTTGAATAAGGTAATAAAAATGTAATGTACGTCTTGAAATAACTATACCCAATGTGTCTCATAAAATTTCGTGTTTAATGAACGAAAATACGAGAGGTCAGCGAACGATTTTAACAAATTTCTATTTCACATTTTCACCTTTCGTACTGTTCAGATTGTACCTATTGTATTACAAAGGGAAAATTGCAATAAAAATCACGTTCAAACAACACTCGGAAAAGGTATTGTCCAAGCAATACTTTCAGGTAAAAACAGCTTTGCCAAAGAACGAATGGTCTTTTTACAATTTAGGCATGCTTCCAAAGAGAGGTCTTCTTTCATTACAAACATAAGTGTCTGGCACAGAAACGAGACCTAAGTGGTAAGATTTTTACTTGTGGAATCCAGCTGTGTTAGAGAGTTGAAATAAATCACTGGTATGGTTGATGACCTCATGTTTTGACTCCTCTAGCTAAACAAAATTTCCTTTCAGCTGCGCCACTTGTAGATTACCGGCCATTTCCGTTGAGGAACAAAGACAAAGTCATTAATTCCTTGAATGGTCGCGCGGTAGTAACAATTATAGAAAGTTGAAGGGTCGAAAGCTCAGCAGGATTTTCAAAGAATAGTTCGTGGTGTTCTAAAAATTTAACTTACTGTACTGTCAAAGTCATTGATATTTGTAATCTGTTTATTGTTTTATTTTTCCAATCCCTGCGGATGAAACTCGCTGCTGTCTCCTGACTGCTGCACAGTAGAAGAAATGGATAACTTACCCGGTGGATAAGTTGTAACGAGTGAGCAACGTTATTCAAGCACTGAACAACTGAATTTAAATTTTATTCACTGAATATGGGAATGCCCATTGGGTAGTTCTTTTCGGCAGATAAAATTTACGTTTGGTTTTTCAATGCATCGATTATACAGCTCACTAATTCAAATTTACCCACCATATAAGCTATCCACTTATTGAACAAACGACTGCAGATCTTTATATTAATTCCTCTATTATGGCGGGATTTTCGAGAATTAAAACGAGTTTCAGCTTAGCCGTCAAAACGATGAGGTATGAGGAAGTGTTTTGCTCACCACATGGACAGTCGAACCGATTTTATCATTCTAATATGACCGCGCACAAAATGTTATTTCTTTGGCAACTAGTTATGCTGTTACACTAGTTCTAAGTACTTTATTTACCAAGAAATTCAGCTGATCAAACATCTAAAATTTTAACATTTAGAGTGATGGGAGGTGGTGTCACGATTGAATAACATTCGACAAGATCACTATTTATACTTGCCTCACGTCCGAACATCCTTTTCCACCGGGTATATCAAAAAAGTTATTATCATGAGACATGACTTCGAGTTATTTTTCAGGAATTGGTAACTCAGCTGGTGACATTGGTGTCGAGCTTAGCCGACATACCAAGCAAGTGTATCTCAGCACCAGACGAGGTGCTTGGGTTGTTTCGAGACTTCACTCCAGTGGACTGCCAGGCGACCAGTGCAGTCTAACGAGATTTCGAGAGGTTTTACCAACAACCCTGAAGGAGTACCTCTCTCGTAACACATGCAATGCTCGACTCTTTCATGAAAATTACGGTTTATTTCCTACACACCAATTCGGCGAACAGCATCCCATCATCAATGACGCTCTCCCGTATCAGATAATAACTGGTTCCCTGGTGATAAAATCTAATGTGAGAGAATTTACTCCAAATGGTGTTATCTTCAGTGATGGATCTCAAATTGAGAACTTAGACGTAGTGATATACTGCACTGGTTATGACATTAAATTCCCATATCTTGAGATAGAGGGAGATATTGTAAAGTCGAACAACCAGGTAAACTTGTACAAATATGTGTTCCCACCATTTCTGAGAAAATCCACTCTTGCCGTTATCGGAAATGTTCAGCCCACTGGGGCAGTGAACCCAGTCAGTGAGCTGCAAGCAAGATGGGCAGTTGATGTGTTCAGTAAGAAATTGGAGTTGCCTTCGGAGGACGAGATGAAAAAGGACATCGGAGAAAAATGGGAAAATATTTGGAAACAGTATTACTACACTAAGAGAAGTACTATCAAGGTAAAGATAACGTCAAATATGTTGAAGTAGGTACAGCTTTTTTACTAATCTTTACAAAAGCACGATACATACGAGAAAACGTAATCTATTTGCATAAAAGTTAAAAAAAATGTCCAATATTTTTAAATAAATTTTGTTGCCACATTACACATATCTTACTAAAACTCCTTCTATGTAACATCACTTTAAAGCTAGTGTTACAAAAGCAAAACAATCTGCCATTGGTAATGCATGCGGATCCTTTTTAGATGTTTCAAACGCGAGATACATGTATAAGTTCATCAGTAAGAGTTTACGCATGTTTCGTGCCGTGTCTTGAAAACCTATATGAGGATGAAAACATTTTATTCTCGAAAGTTCAAAACGTACTATATTATATTACACCGGACAAACTAATATTTAAATAATGAAAAAATCTTAAATTTGCAGGTCGAATAAATGAAACGATTACTAAACTTTGGCATATTTGTTTGCAGGTTGACTACATCAGTTATTGTGACGAGCTAGCTGACATGATTGGATGTAAGCCTAAACTTTTAAAGTTATTCGCTGCTGATCCATTCCTGTCCCTCAAGTGCTTCTTTGGTCCTTGTACCCCTCCTCAGTACCGTCTCATGGGACCTGGATCATGGGATGGCGCAAGGCAAGCAATAGAGAATGTCTCAAGTAATGTTATCAACGCAACTAAGACCAGAATTGTAAAAAAGGCCTCATCAAGTCGTCGTTTTTCTTTGTTAGTTTTATTTACACTTGTATTGACTTTCATGATTGTATTGTTATATGGTATATATGCATATAATTTTTTTGAAGAGTGGAGAATGTAAATTTGAGACCCAAAAATGCAACAAATAATTTTGGATGAAGAATGAAGCTGAACGGTCGTACATAGGAAATCGGTCTCAGAATAAAAAATTACATAAATAAGGTTTTACTGGTTGATATGGCAACGGTAACCTTCCAAAATGACTTCTAATTATCGTTCAATTTAAGTTTATTCGAAAACGCTTTCAGTGATTCTGAAGTTTTTGTTTGAAACGTTTCTCATCAAACAGGCATTCAATCGATCAATTTTAAATGACTGCATCAGAGTGAGTTTTTTCTGGTAAAAGTTAAGAACATATTTTCCTGGAAAAGGTAACGTCAACGATTTTTTTAGAAAAACATCTGCAAAAATATGTCTATTGATTACTCATACCGTACGAAAGTTTTAGTAAAAAAAAATAACGGGTTTTACCCAAATCTTTTTGGAGTCAAATCAGAGCTAACGGTAATCAGGAAATATTTCGAAAAGTCACTCTGTTTCAACCCGATTTTCTCAATTAGTATTATATTCCCAACTAGTATTATATTCAGTTTTCTTCTTCTTCCTAAATATTTACGTTCATATTTTTAGCTCTCAAATTGATAGTTTTACTTTTCCAAGGAAATTACTTCAAGCCTCCGCAAATTTTTTGTTTTTAGAAATTTTTCTTTATGTATATAGAATTTTTTTGTTTTAAATGTAAAAAAATAGCTTTCCAGTAATCGGATAGTTTATTATTAATTTGGAAATTGGAACTTATGCTTTATTGAATGTGACAAGCAAGTTACCTAAGTACCTCCCGCTAAGATGAAGTATAAACAGTGGGGTCCAGCATATCACACGCGATAAAGGCATGACAAAAATGATGGGTCCCACTGAATATAATTCACCTCAGATTCCCGCGTGGTTCTGCGATTACAGCAATATTCCTTTCATGATAATCCAACGTCAGTAGTAACCGACAGATCAATTTACATGGGAGAAATTATGCTGCGGATGGTAAATTTATGGACCAGTTGGATAAACAGGGTAACGCATAACCGGAATTTCATTCTCTACGAATTCTATTAAGTTTTTCTCTTTGTTCTGATCTATCACATTTTTTCAACGAAATTCGAAAAAGTGAAGTTCAGGGTATGCTTGTAAAGTGATGCATTAAGGAATTCTTGCATTTGGTATATACAATAAAGCGGAAAATCAGCGGCGAAGATTCAATAATTGATTCGAAAGACAAATTGAGAAACCGTCGATCTTGTTTGTGCATGCATCTTGCTCTTTTCGCTTTTAATTCGTGATTGTCTCGCACTACATGACCATTTTATGTACAAAATTTAACTAAAAATTGTTAACTAAATTCTTATACAACCTTCACAAGGACAAGAATGTCTTGACAACACTTGCAACCTTCTACTGGGCTTATTTTGCTAACAAACATTGTTATGCCATTGCTCGAAGTTGACTGCATTATCAGTAAGTAGCCAACAGGGACTTTAAGATTCCAACAACGGAGTAAGACTACGATTGAAAAATTTAACGTGATAGGGTACACGAGTAAACTGTAAATTTTAGGTATTTTATTGCACGGATTCGAAATTTTGTGTCTTTTCCGAAAAGAAACAGCTTTCACAGCCGTGTTTCTCGCAAGAATAAGATAAAACTTTGCTGACGTTCTGGAACTACTTGGACTTCGCGTTGTCTCCAGTATTTTTACCCTTCAACGCTCGGTGTCCGATATATCGGACACTAGGAACAAAAGAAGGAACAAAAGGAAAAAAAATTAAGCGTTAAATGGTTAAACTGCTTTCTCTATGTTGTAAACAGAATAATGACGGCGTGAAGATTTCTCTTGGGACCAATTTTTTCAGGCGATTTTTGTATATGGCATGGCATTCTATTGTTTATAGACGTACTCGTTGTTGTAGTGTTTCCTTAAAATCCCCAGTGTCACCCTTTGCTATCGTTACAGTTCTTTGGATTTCGGTGATAAATTTTTTCCGTTTTTCCTTCAGTGTGGCAGACATGTCTTGCAGCAGTGAATAAGAAGTCACTTAATCTAAAAGACACAGAAAAAAGAACTTGGTTTGAGAGATGTTAATGCTGTAGTAATTTAATGGACCTTCTAGGCCTTGAACAGTTTGAAATGACGAACGCTCACTGTGGTGGCGTAGGTGCTCGCGTAGTGAAAAAAAAAAACGGTGAGTTGTTGCATCGTCAGTTCTTTTAGTTTTTACCTTGTATCACTGTTCCTAAACATTAACTCTACTAACAAAGTCATATTAGTTGATATCTGCGTTTACTACAATGCATTATGAATGTAAAATAACGCACACCTGTTCATGTAACGAAGAACTTCTGAGTCTGTACTTCCACTTCGAACTAAAGGGGCAATTCTATAAGGAAAATAAAAAATAATCCTATAGTACATTTTTTTCAAAGTTGAGGTATAAAATTACAATTTCTAACAAATGAAGGTATAGTTGTATAGTGTACATCACTACAGGCATTATTCATTGTAGCTGACGTATGTATGTATGTAAATAGGATGTGCACGGTCATTTACAGCAGTTGCTATTGAGTTACCATCCAATAAAGATCAGCTGTTTTTATCAGCAATACCATCCTCAAGGAACTCACATAACAACCACCCCAACATTGGTGCAAAATGTTACATTTAAATGTAATATTAACAATCCCCCAAGTGCTGCATACTTTAGTTGATATATATGGCTCTAAGATATTTAAATTTTTATTGCTTGCTTTGTTTTCTAAACAATTACCTCCTCTCAGCTCTTCTACATATGGACCTGGCCAGATGAAGACTTGCACTGCTTTTACCACCAGACTGACATAAAATATCACAATTGCATTTATACTTAAAAATTTCATCGATATTATTAAGACACAGACTTATACTTGACTGAATAAAAAACCCAAAATAAAATAAAACAAACAGCAACAACAAATGCAAAAGAGTCTTAAAATATAGCAAATCTTACTGGCAATATAAAGTTAGTGAGTTTTGGGAGTTGTGAATGATATCCATCAATCCATTTTTCCAAGAGTTCAACTTCACCTTTTGGAAAATGTGTCTTTACTAAAATACATAATTTTGATGATGTTGAATGAAATTACATCTCATACTAACTGAGGAGACCATTATTTATCATTGGAGGTGGTGCAAGTAGCCTGACATCAATAAAATACTGATGAATCCTTTAAAGTTTTGCACGGTGATAATTGATATACTATGTAAAGTTTGTGGAACACCACGTTTTATTTTACTGCT
>JBAHVQ010000394.1:189338-217520 GCA_036872915.1 Nanipora kamurai | reverse complement strand
ACTTCATCAGAGCAACTGATGGTGCAATTAATTGCTCTGGTGAAGTCCTGAGTCAACAGGTCGAAAGCTTAGCAGTAAAATAAAACATGGTGTTCCACAAACTTTACATAGTATAATAAAATACTGCTTGGATGAAGGACTGCAGCCTGTGCGCTTTGAACAAGAAAACAATATTGGATTGATTTGATTTATACCACACTTACCAACTTTTTCCTGATTGGTTGAAGACCTTGGTGTTGCTATATTTGCCCCTACATCTTGCAAAATACATTGAATCTAGTGATCAACAAATGAAGGATTTTAGGTTTCTCTGGATTCTAAATCATTTAAATTAAATGTAAAATATAAAAAGTTGTTAATAAACAGTGGTTGTTTCACTATACTAGATAAATAAAATGAAATGAACAACATATGAATAAGAAACCTCCTGGAGTTTATCCACGATGTCATGTCCTTGATCTTCACAGAACTCTGAGGCAAGCCTTAAAAAAATTTTTTAAAAATTATTTTTGACATAGAACTGATTAAAAGCATCTTTAAAGTAAAGTAAAAATAAAGTTCCTTTATTTATACTGGATAACCCTATCAGCTAAATTACGCTGTTATCACTAGAGGTCCAGTAAGGGCCATCCCTCATGGGTCCAGTGTTACGGCTGGAGGAAACCGGACTGCTGGAGAAAACCTGCGATGTTTGGTAGAGTCAAACTGGACAACATTCTTCTCACATGTGACCAAGGTAACTTTAATCAGAAAACTGCATGTAGCCAGAATCAAACCCTAGTCACAGAGGTGAGAGACACATGCACTACCACTATGCCACCAACACTCCGTCCATCAACTCACCCAATTGCTGATGACAGTTCATCAGTTGATCCTAAAGCTTCAAATATTTGGTCTTCTTTGGGTCGTCGTTCTCCCAAGAATGTATACGAATAGCCTAAATATTATCAATCATATTAAGATCTATTATCCAGATCAATAATTTGTTAAGAAAAATCCAAAAGGAGAGCAATATTGAATCAGCACAGTTTTAGTTGGTATTTTAAACTGCCCCTTTGGCAGTGATTTTCCAGATATAAAACGTCATCCATATTCATTTGCCACACATCTGCACACCATTAAAATTTCTAATTTACCTTTATCTCCCTTTTTCGTATATATCTTTACTCCAGATGAACTGAAAAAAAGAACACAAGGCATGCTAACATCAATAAACTTGTACAAGCATGAGAAATGATGCTTCATTGTGTCACTGATTAAAAGACGTGAGTCCGGAAAGCTTGGAAACGGGAATGGTTAGGTCTAATTGAAATCGGAACTGGAATAAACAACTGAAATAATCCATCTACAGGTACTCATGGAGTCTTGGTACAGTTTATTTAATAGCAAGTTTTAACTTGGCTCACTCTTGATACAACAAGATATTTAATTCATAGATACTAGCTTAGGAACATCACCTTGAACAGAAAAACCTGTGAGAACAACGTAACGCAATTCTTACGTCTTTAAAACAAAATTTACTTCCAAAACCACGAATCCTTACCACCGTCGCCATGTTGTAGTCCCATCGGAAGATAGTCGTAAATCGTCGATGACTGTCGGAATTTTAAGTGGTTATTTTCGATCTCATTTGGGAAAGTTCCGGGATACATGAATACAGTTTGTTTCTTGCTGATTAAACTCGATGGAAAAATTGCGAGTGGCTATCATTGGAAGCGGTGCAAGTGGCCTGACATCAATAAAATGCTGCTTGGATGAGGGACTGGAGCCTGTGTGCTTCGAACAAGAAAACAATATCGGTGGCATGTGGAATTTCACAGAAGATTACACAATAACCAGCTCTGTTTATCGCTCAACTGTCATAAACACAAGCAAAGAAATGATGTGTTTTAGCGACTTTCCAATACCTAAGGAGTTCCCACCGTTTATGCATAACACTTATGTGATGAAGTACTTGCACTTGTATGCCGATAATTTTGGCTTGGAGAAGTATATTCGCTTTGGATGTAGAGTGCTGAATGTCAAGAGAGCCCAAGACTTCGAAACTTCTGGTAAATGGATTGTTGGTTCTACTGCTAGTAAAGGAGAAGAAGGAGATGTAGCTTTTGAAGAATTTGGTGCTGTAATGATCTGCACTGGCCACCACTGGCACCCATCATGGCCTAGTTTTAAAGGAATGGATGTTTTTCAAGGTGTTCAAATGCACAGCCATTCTTACAAAGATTTCAAAGGTTTTGAAGGGAAGACTATTCTCATCATAGGTTGGTAAAAAAACACCTGATATAGGTCGTGTGCAACCAATCCCTCGAGATTCAAAAGACAAAGATATTTTCGCGATGTTGGATGAAATTATAATTGCAGATAAAGAAAAACCTTTGTAAAGTTCATCCAACATGGTGGCCATGACGTAACTTGCACACCACCTATTCATAAAAATAAGTTTGCAGTGCACGAAGGCCACAACCTCGTACCCAGACTTCCTAGAGCCTGTGTACGAGGTTGAAGGGCCCATTCCACTTTATATACTTCACGTATCTCCCTATGGATAAGAGTTTCTGAAGTGGGTTTGAAGGTAACATCTAAAGGAGTGTAGATATTAGGTGGAATGGCCCTAGGAATATTTCAAAGTTGAGAATGAGGGCTGAACAGGTTTCCTTGTCAGAGTGTAATAACTAAATGCTAGGACAAGAAAAACTGTCTAGTGTGTGAAATTACTTCAGTAATTGTTAAAAAGGTATACACAGGAATAGGTTAAAAATATATCATTGGCAAAAATCAAATGTTTTTGACTATACGGTCATCATCAGGATAAAAATACGACATATTAATAATACTCAAGACAAATGTTTATTATTCTGTATTGTATTCCAAGGTCATTTAATATCTAGTTCCAGTGTCCTTGGACTTGAAATTTGTTCAAGTTTGGATGTACACCTGAACAGATTTGCAGTTGGCTTGTGAATACTTCTGGGGTTTAAAGTGTCATTATGTGGCTGAAGTCAGGGCATATAGTTGGCTGCCTATCTACTGAATAATTAATGACATTTACAAACAACTTGGCTTGTAGCCATAGAAAAGGGGGAGCTGATGTTTGTGGACACAGTAAATTATCAAAGGTCAACTTTGGCTCTACGATATCAAGTAGTTTTCAACAGTTGAATTTTCTAGCTACATGTGTTAACGTAGATGATAAGCAAACTTGAACACAAAATTAAAGATGAGAACCCTTACAGGGATAAGTCTAACCACCAAAATAATTATAATCTACTGGTCTAACAAATTTCAATCTAATGTATGGCTTGATCTGCTATTTTATTAATCTTTTCTGGCTTTGTCATCTTCTTCGACAGATTCTTGACATATGAATATGGTAGAAACCTTATTCTCCAGGAAGGTCAGCCAATTTTGAAAGAGAGTCAATGCACAGCACAGCTTCACAGAAAAGCATTAAATAGTGTAGGATTCTACAAGCATACTGTTCCCAGTTGACTCACTAGCTCAACTAGCAGAGCAGTGGTCTGGAAACTCAAAGATGCTGGATTGAATCCTACTCGGGATAACTCAATGTTTTGGTGTTAATTGTGAAATATTCTCTACTGTACAATTATAGTGGTAACAACTGGATGTCATAAAGAGTACTGTCCATTGTGTTTGTTAAAAATATTTTTTAGGAATTGGTAACTCTGCTGGTGATATTGCTGTTGAGCTGAGCAGACATGCTGAGAAAGTGTATTTGAGTACAAGAAGAGGTGCATGGGTCTTATCAAGACTTTCTCCTGGTGGCAAGCCAATTGATATGGCTGTTAACAGCAGGTTTTTCAGCTGCCTACCATTAATGTTGACTAACTTTGCTCTAGAAAACTCATGCAATACAAGATTTTGTCACAAAAATTTTGGATTGAAACCAAGTCATCGTGTAACTGGTCAACATCCCATGGTAAATGATGCCCTTCCTCAGCAAATTATCTCCGGGGCTTTAGTTATAAAACCAAATGTATCCCAGTTTACAAGCAATGGTGTAGAGTTTGATGATGGAACTAAAGTCAAGGACTTGGATATTGTGATCTTCTGTACTGGTTATGATATGAGATTTTCATACCTTGAGATTGAGAGGGAAATTCTGGACAATAATGAGGTGAATTTATATAAGTATGTTTTCCCACCATTTTTGAATAAACCAAGCTTGGCAGTAATTGGGAATGTGCAACCTATTGGAGCAGTTAATCCAATCAGCGAGTTACAAGCAAGGTGGGCTTGTGGTGTTTTTGCTGGAAAATTGAAGTTACCAACAGAGAAAGCCATGGAAAGCGATGTTTACTTAAAGAGAGAAACAATGAAGAAACGCTATTATTACACAAAAAGACATACAGTCCAGGTAAAGCTTATTACACATAAAGTTGAATTCTCTGTGAAAGGCTAATCCTAAAGCTGAGCTGTAGGCTTTGCCTTTATGACTCAGTTCTTTGTGGTATGCCTTTTACAAGAAAAATCAAACTGTCTTTGAAAGAGTTGTAATGTTTTGGTCATCACAGAATGTTATTAAAATGTTTTCAATGCAGATATAGATGTGAAACATAGTCAAAATAGTTATGATTGTTTAAAGCTGCTACAGTATTAGTTACTGTGTGTTTCTCTCTCACCAGAGTTTAACCCTCTGTCAGCCAAGGACACACTCCAGTGTTTTGCACTCTCTAATACAACATACATGTACTCATCAAAAGGATGGGCCCTGGCTGTTATAGGTTTAAAAAGGGAGACCCCTCAATAAACAATAAGTTAAAGAATATTATTTTAATCATAGTTGTAACAATCCCCATGCAACATTCAAGCAATTTTATTACTTTTAAGGTTGATTATATAAGCTACTGTGATGAGCTGGCAGAGATGATCGGATGTAAACCCAATCTTTTGAAGCTGTTTACTACTGATCCACTACTGTCCCTCAAGTGCTTCTTTGGTCCTTGTACCCCACCTCAGTACCGACTCATGGGACCCATGTCATGGGATGGAGCAAAGCAAGCAATTGAGAATGCTGAAAGAAATGTCATCAATGCAACCAAGACCAGAGTTGTAAACCAAACTTCAGGTTCTACATTTTTCCATCTCTTGACCATTCTTCCATTTGTTATATTAGTTATTGCAATATGTTATAGATTCTTATGATGTACTGTAGTTTTTACAAAGCATCCATTCTTCCAGAGAATTTTTTGTGATATTTCTTTTTTTTTCGATATTATTTTGAGATGAACTTCCAAGATATTTCGTTTCAGGAGAATATGTCCATGAGCAAGAATGATCAGAAGTAACATACCTGTAAATACTCTCAGGTTCACTCTGAGAGTGAAATATGCCAACCTGTACCTAGTTTGTGTGTGTAAAGTTTTGTTTACTAGAATGCAGAGGTGATGTCTACATTTTGCTATCAAATATCATGCACACCAGCCATTTATGCCAAGAAAATTGAAGGAAAAGGTGTATATTAATTAGACATTAATTTTCTTTTGTTTTTCAAGTATAAATCATTGAGTTGGTTAGTTTATTTAGTTCTTCACCACAACATTAAGTATTGAGCACTCATTAATGTTCAGCCAATACTCCTTTGGATTTAACTTGAATATGTATACACACATACACACACACACACACACACACACACATATATATATATATATCCAACAAAATGTAATGCTACACAAGTGACTTGAATAAATAGAGCACTCGATACCATCACAGGTAGAGCGAAAATAACACAAATAGAGACAAATGTTTAGCTGTCGCTACTCTGAGTTTCATGCACTCTGGTCATCATCAGGCAACTGACAGATTGTTTAATTATTCACACAATAAACACTACTGAAATATGATCCATGTTATAGGTTTTGTTAGGTGAACACATTTGGTGAAAAGTTCTGAGCATCAGTTTTGTCCCCACTGTTTCATTACAAAAAGTTTTTCTTCTAGGCAGAGATTGCAGCTTCTGGACTTTCTGGTAAAGGACATTCTGTCATTGTATAAGTGGGAATGCCGGTGAAGTGAAGGGTATGTTAAAGGGTCCTAGTTAGATCTCAAAATATATCATTCTGACATTTGAGAATTTCCTTCACCATAAACAAATATTTCATGTTACGGAGTGTCAATGCCAAATATTCCTTGACTACACCCTTCACTTCACCGGCATTCCCACCGATATATATAAGAATTTGTGACCATGCTCAGCACATATATGTTATACTGTATACCTGGTGGTATACTGTATTTATATACCCAGTAGTACACATATTGTATATTTGTATATTATCCAAGCAGGCTTATTTGTTATAATATAACAGAAAAGGCTGCACCAATAGATGCATCTGAGTCTTTACAGAGAACAAACTGAACATTAAAAATATCTTGGACACTTTTCTGTAAAGCTGAATTTCTAACCAATGCATTTCCAGTCCCAATAATTTTCTGAACTCCATACATTTCTAAGAAGTCATTGCTCATCATTGACTGGATATTCACCACCAAGCCTTGACAAAGTGAATTGTAGACATTTCCAAGAGATAGTGACTCACTTGAGATGTCGACAACTGATGCTAACTGGTTCAAATTGTGCCGTTCACCCCAAAGTATGGGATTAATGGTTAGTTTAGGACAATCTTTATCTCGGTAACTGCATTCAGAAAGCCTTTCATAGATTGCTTCATTACAAGGTTCCTGGAGACCAAGATCTTTTACCCAGCTTCGTAACATTTTAACTAAGAATGATAATGTATTTCCTCCTGTACAAATGGGACAAAAAAATGAAATCTTTACCTTCCAAGATGTCTGATATTTAACCCTTTAACTGTGAAGCTGACCAGATGATTTCTCCTAAAGCAATTTAACTTTTATGTACAATCTACTAGCCAAGCTTCATGTGGTAAATAGAGTGATAGGTTGACCTTGTCTGAATAAGAAAGTACAAATTCAAGTCAAATGTGCATGAGAATGTAATCTTGAAGAGGAAAACTGCAGAGAACATATAAAGACTAAGTATTCTGACATTGTTTAAAACACAGTTTTCACTTAATTCATTTAATTTACAGTTTTGCATGCCAACATAGCCATCTTGCTCCCTCAACCTAAGTGAAAAATTCATTTCAATAAAAGCAAGAATAAAAATAGATTTGTTTTGGCCAAAAATACCAAAGTTTATCTGTATAGGTACCTGTTATGGCTGCTGCAACCACCAGGCAGCAGTTGTTAAAATAAGGCAAGACATGCAAGGCAGGATGTTTCAACATCTCCTTGGATACTTCGTTCTTCATATTTTCTTTTATGACCAAAGACATTTGGGTGGAGGTGCCGATATTTAACACTGTAAACAAATCAAGAACTGGCATTAAGTCTTTCCCACCAGAATCCGTTTTTACCATACTTATTGAGGGGAGATATCTTGCTGTGAAAATGATTAATCCGCACATTATTGAGATTGTCTGGCTTCTAAACTCCCAAAATACATCTGATCAACCATTTAATCAAAAGCTTCTCACTATTAATAATAATGCACAGATTCAATCCCTGCCATTTAAGTCTATCATGTCAAACTTGTAGTTTGGATTTAATTTTGAACTGTCTAAGCAGGACTCCACTTGTTCATGACAACATTGTCTTTCTCTTTTGGTGATGGTGGGTTTTCTGTGTGACAAATAAAGTTGTCTGCAAAAGTGTGTGTTGGTCCCTGGGTACCAATTCTGTCACCAAGAAGCTACATACTAACCTTTTAACAGCCAGTGTCCTATGAACAGGATATTTACTCAAGTGTTTCCTATTTGGAATTTTTTATAGAAATTTATAGGTTAAATTGACTCTACCTGCATCTTTAGCATTGGCACAAGTTGCGAATATTGAACACTGCATGTCTGCCAAAGCAACTCTTACAACAGTACCAGGTGGAATTCCAAACCAACACTGTGATAGTTCACCCACATTATAACCTGGCTCACAAACTTCAGGCAGTAGGTGGATTGGAAACTTTGTTGACAGAAATCTAACCAAGATGGAGTGAGAAAAATATGTATCCTGTTTTACATATTAATCAGTGTTTCAGAAAAAAAAACATTCCACTGGAGAATTCCTGCAGGAAATGTTGAGATTGCCTCTTATATACTAGTTAAAGGGGAAATTGTATTCATTATTTTGCAGAATAATTATATTATTAACTTGCCACAGTTACATTAAGTTTTATAAAGCGATATAATTGCTATTGTTATATACCAATAGTCAAAGTCCCCTTTTTCTAGTGTTTCATTGGATGAGAGCATATGACGTGAGAGACCAAATTAGGCTGTCTCCCTCACAACAGCGTGAGGAAACAATACTTTATCGATACAAGGCTTTGCCTCGGGCAACAACGGCGGTCTCGGGCCACAAAACACACTGTTTCCCAAGGGCCCAGTAAATAAGTGATAATTGTATAATGATTATTAGTATAATTACAGTAATTGTTCATTACAATGGTAAAATAATCAATGCGTCATAAGTCACATTTGGATATTTCATGTACCTTTCTAATTCCCACCTTCCATTTACCACATCATAATAACCCCAGCTACATGCATTCTGACTTGACATGTAAACCTGGTTACTTCTGCTAAGACAAGCCACTACAAAATCCATTATCGTTCCAGCACAGTCATATTTTTCAAAGACCTCTGGCGTATATCTTTGGAGCCAGAATAACGAGGCACAACCAAATCCTGTAGCTAAGGGACACTCTGGGCTAGCTTTTGGAAGTGAATTTAAAAATTCTGGCGAACATCGTCTATCTTGCCAAGTTATAAGATGCGAAGCAAAGTTTGCAGCTTGTTGTAATCTACCTTTCGTTTTTAGTCCTTCTAAATCAAAAAGCTTTTTTCTGTTCCACAGAACGCAGCCATGCATTTGACCACAGACAACTATATCTTTCACGTCTTTCAGCAAGTCATCAGGTAATTGTTTTATGCATTTATTAAGAGCTGTAAGTATTTTCTCCACATCTTGTTCATGTCTTTGGAAACACCCAGCAATCTCTAAATCGATTTCAGCACAATGTTCAAGGTTTTGACGTGCCACTATTTCTTTACTGTTCGAATTCACTAAAGCAGCTTTTATAGTCGTTGTTCCAATGTCAATACCCAATATAAATCTACTGCCAATGCTACGATTGTATTCCTTTCTAAACTCGTTACGAGTCGCCATTACATTTCCTCTAGTGCTGTATTGGGCTATTCCATTTAGAATATGTCCCTCTCCTCCCGAGGACTCTCAAAATACACCATTTTTCTAATGGCACGTTTTTATAGCATGTAGTTTCAAATTATTTTGTCAATTTACCCCCCCTGGATCTAGCCGTACTTGGCATCAGAGAAATGGTTTATTTGTCAGGTTACCACAAACAGAACCCGCAACTATTCCCAAGGTTCAACTAACATTTGGTCGGCAATCCTCAAGGGAAGATCATCACCAAAGGACCTTGAGGCAGTGAGGGATGTTCGAGGGGGAGGCACTTACCCATTGGTGACAAAACAATGGGGTATCAAATCGTGGTGTTGTCAAAATTTTTATGTAAATTTAAACAATATAAAAACATCACAAAAGCCATTGCAATTCTGTCTCCTTGTATACTGTAATACATCCACAGGGTAATTATTGTGTTGCATGTACTTTTCAAGCTGGATATGGCAATGGGAGCTCCACAAGTTAAGTTTGTCCCTGGGAGCCAATACCAGCAGTGCTCACCTCACCACTGCCCGATGATGGAATTCTTCAAAGGTTTTCTTTTTGCCGAACCTTCACCAGCTATGGGCACTCCAGAATTTTATTCTGATTAATACCAGATAATTTTACTCTGGCTAACATTAGACATGTTACAGGTCACTGGGACATTTTGGATTTGCATAAATTACTGGCAATTCTTGTGGTATACATCAATTTGTTTGGCATTCTTGGTCAGTATAGTTCATTTTGTGCAATTCTCCAGGGATTCATATTTTGTCAAAATTTATAGAATTCTTAAGTGGTATAGCTTTCAATATATGTCCAATTTATGTTCATCATGAGAGTATTTAATAAGGGGGGCACTCCTTGAAGAGGACCTGACTTACCAGTTAACAGGGGAGAAGGAAATCTTGAAACTAGTGCTGTCTGAATTTACTAAAATAAAGAAGGCTAGACTACCATCATCAGCAAGCATTGAGAGGTCACTATTAACATAGTTTTTCTACATCATAATTACAGTATAGTATTTATTGAAAATGGACCAGAACTTCTAAACTCATTGAAATTAAACAAATCATGATTCAAGTCATTGAGGATGGTTTTGGAGTGCCACTTAGTGGATTTAATTTAATTTATTATCAACGCAGGGACAATATATGGCTTTGGGCATATTAGTGAGATTGTTACCTCAGTGTAATTAAAAAGATAGGTAGTAATGTGCAGTTCCAATGCATAAAATTTATTATTTAATTAATTCTGTGGATTTGATAACAGCACTAGCTGCCACTACTTATGATATTATTGGTTTTCCTCTTTTGATCCAGTTTTACTAAGATGCCTAACAACATCAACCCAATTCCATCCTCTTTCTCGTTCTCCTTTATAGTTTGTCCTGTCTGCTAACTTTCTTTTCTGCTGTTTAGTTAATTGAACTTTCTTTTCTTTTGTTGGGTGCATTGTTTCATTGTGGGTTCCATTGCTTAAGGTAGTCACTTCTGGCTCCTGTCAAAAGTAATAAGAAAACTTTTTGGATTCTATTGGAAAAGCTACTTTCCTTCTGTCCACAAAATTTGTACAAGTACTATTGACATTGGTCAGAGATTGACCAGGCAGGAATCTCAATTTCAACAGGAATATTAAGGAACAGCAAATGTTCCCTATCTAGGACTCAGAAATAATTTTTCTGAGGTTGTGAACTTGACAAATGTTTACTGGTTGTTTGATATACTCAAAGCTCCCACATGACCAACATCAGTGTTCAGCTTTAATGTTTCCATCATTATTATAATGTAGTGACTTCCACTTAGGTTGCACATATGACAAACCTGCAACTTAGCTCACCATCTGACTCTTCATAGCTCAATGGTTAGAGCATCTCGCCAGTCATCAGAAGGTTGCAGGTTGATTTCTGTATAGAGCTCAGAAATCCTTTTTCTGAGGTTAGGAGCTTGAAAAATGTTTGCTGATCCTCTGATATACTCGAAGCTCCAACATGAACAATGATTGCATTCAGCTTTCAAGGAATTAAAGTCCAGCATAGCATACAAAAACAATGCTACAGTATAGCATTAAAAGTTTTACCGCTGTGTAGTTTTGCCTGGAGCATCAAATGGCATCACAAACATATGCATACATACACCCATATACACCAACCTGCGCTATGGTATCTGGTTGCTGTGCCATCAACTCTTCCATATTCTCCCCAGCCCATTGGAAAACTGTGTAAGTCATGGCACTTCCAACACTATCAATAATTTCATCTTTAATCTTGTCAACAATCGCCTTCTTTAACTCCTTAGCTATGTGTTTATTATAAAAGGCATCTAAATTAATATCAGGTAAGCACTCGGGGTAATCCTTCGGCCAAGAGACTTCCAAAAGGAACGATTTATTGTCCCCAAGTTCACCAAATCTGTACTGAATTGTCGTTTCATTGATTTCTTTGAAGCGCTCGTCTTCTTCGTATATAGCATGCAGAACCTCGAGTTCTTCTTCCTGGTCCTCATTCTGAGCCATAATTTACGACACTTTCATGTTTTAAACCCAAAAGAAAAGAGTAAACGAAGACCAATTGTTATTCTTGTAATTGATCCTGGTCCAAATTAAACAACATCAACTGGAAGTACATTTGAAGTGATATCATTTGAAAGATTGAATACGTGGACGATAGTTTGTAGCTGTAAAGAAATTTATAACCCGAAACGTTTTCCCGCGGATTTTAGGTATGGTTCAAGTAAATAATTTCCTAAAACAAGAGAATTTGAAACTTACTTTCGCATGAAACATAAGTCTAAAAGAAGTTCGCATTTGTTTTCTGGCTTGCCGCTATAGATTACCGAAATACTCCGAAGGTTATTTCAATGTATGTGATGTTGCATCTTGCATGATTAGATCCCAAACCCTTTTTTCCTGCTGGCCCACGCCAAGATGGCGTCCAGACATGTGGATGTCAATGAACGACGACTTCGACCTGTTTATGGTAACATTTTCTCGTTTTACACTTTTCAGCTGCTGATTCAGTACTGCACATTACTTATGGTATTTTCTGTTGTCATTTTGTCAGATGCCCTAGATAGCATGAACAACAAACTAGCTATTCAACAAGCAGACAAAATTCTCAAGAAGCAGAAAGATCTGCATTGTGCGAAGGTAAAGCATGCTATTACTTTGAATTTTGAATTACAAGTGGCTACAGTCCTCAAGTTGTGTCTAGTTCTTGTTATGCTGAAACTGGCGGAAGTAATCTGTCCTTTTGCTTCCCATCTTTCTTCCTCAGTCAAACTCACCTCAGCTCCCATTACTGCTCAACTATATCCCAGTCCAACCCAGTTACACCCCTCTACTTCAATTACTTAAACCGTCAGAGCAGGATGGCATGAATTAAATTTGAGGAAAAAAATTTAGGGGTCTATATCCTAGATTTTAAAGATTTTTATAAATTTGCATGGAGAACTTGAAAGTCAAAACAAATCCAACAAATCATTGATGCCTGATTTTGGAAATATTGTTTCTGGTTTTGATTTGATGTCTTTAGTAATCTTTGTGGAGACAGTTTAGTAATAAACATGTGCTGGTAATAGATCATTATTACAGAAATTCTGCAGATAGTACGGAAGCAAATTTGGAAAATGAGCAAACTAAATAAGACTAGTCAGACAGTGTCAGACTGTTTCAAGAATGATAAATACTGTACCCTTGGATATTTAAGGATATTTAAAAATATATATAGAAAACCAAAAGGGTTGGGAAACTGCCAGAACGTAGTTGTAGAAGAACTATGTATAGTATACCCATCTGCATGCATTTTATTTAGTTTTTTCAACTAAGCTAGTCAAGATTGCTATGGTTTGTTCTTAGGCCTTAAAATCCATTGCTCTTCTGAGGTCAGGAAAGACTAGTGAATCTGAAAAACTTATCAGTGAAGTCAAGCAAGTTCAACCTTTTGATGATCCAACACTTCAAGCTATGACAATTTGTTACAGAGAAATGGAGAAATGTAAGAACATCGTACCCTGATAGTATTTTTTTTGTTGAGGTAGAGTTTACTCAACATGTTGGTTAATCAGCCAAAATTAATTCAAGGCAATAGAAATTAACTTAGTCTTCATGAAGGTTCAGTACAATATACTTTCTTTAAATCCTTAAATGCTTTAAGATGAATGCAACTGAAAACTATCAACTGCTATTGCAAGTCAACTCTTTACATAATTAAAATGCTTTGGGACACTCCCATGATCTACCCAATGAAACGGATCTTCAATTAACCTCAATTTGACTCAGACTATATACCAGCTTAACACTACATGTAACTGAATCGTGCAAAGTTAATGCCAATAATGCATACTGTATGTTGATTTCTTTTTGTTGACTTCACTAAAAAATTCAGACTAAGGTTATAGCAACATTATAGTAAGGGATTACACTGAATGTGATTATATTCTTCTTGAAATTCAAAGTATTTGATGTGCAGCTGTTTGTGAGGTGTTTTTGTTGTTAAATTATTGGACACAATCATTATTTTTTTTTTTGGATGCAAAAGGTTTTGAAATATCTGAAATCTATGAAGCAGCTGTAAAGAAGAACCCAAAAAATGAAGAGTTATTCACTCATTTGTTTATGTCTTATGTCAGAACTTCACAATACAAGAAACAACAACAGGTACACATGAAAAGTTTTATAATTTTTCTTATTAGTTTTATCATTTTTTCTATGGCTGCAGGTTTGACCCAGTTCATTTGGCATAGCATCTTTTTAGTTTTTGCCACTAAGATGAGAGTAGCCAATGCAAGTTTTGTATGCTCAGGTTTGATGTTTATGGAAGTTGGTCCTCCAGGTTAGTATGTGGTAGTCTTGAGAAAGACCGTTGTTGGTGGAAGTAACTGACAATTTAATGGTCTTGGTGTCAGTCATCTTCAAAGTGAAAAGCAGATGACTCTGAAGATGACTGAGGCAGTCAAAACATCAGTCACTTCCGGCACTAATATGGATGATCAACTTTCACAAACAAGTAGCAATCCCCTCAAGTTCAAACCATTTACTTTATGCTCATGTTTATGACTCAAAGTTGTCAAAAAAGCTTTAAAGTTAGTGCATATTTTATGTTTTGGTGTACTGTAGTGTGCACCCTGGTTGAGTTTCAGATAGTTAACCCTTTCTTTCATGCTCCGTTCCTTTTAATGGTGCATTTTAGTTTTTACTTGAGACACTGGTTAACATTGAGATACCTCACCCAAGACAAGTGTTGCAAATGGTCATGTTAATAACAGCCTTGGAAAATGGCCATGGGGCATATTATGGGCTAATAGCAAAAAATAATTGTTTTACTTTAAATATATTCTGTTATTACAGGTTGCAATGAGTCTGTATAAATCATATCAGAAGAATCCGTACTATTTCTGGGCAGTCATGAGCAATGTCATGCAGGTACACTGAGTTAATGAGAATTAAGTAACAGGGATTATTAAAGATGAAATGTAGAAACTGTACTGACTCTACCATATTACACTGTGTTGTACCATCTCATATTTTACTGTTCTTCATTATAGTAAATTTCCCTCCCATATATACATTTGTGGTTTTTTCTTTTCTAGGCCTATGTTTGTGAAGATGAACGCATGAAGACTTCAATGTTGCTGCCTCTGGCAGAAAGAATGATTGAAAAATTTGTAAAAGATGAAAAGATCGAAGCTGAGGCTGAAGTTACCCTTTATCTTTTGGTCTTGGAAATGCAAAAGAAATATGAGAAAGCTTTAGAAGTATTAAATGGAAAGTTGGGTGAGGAGTTGTTTACACAGCATTGTAATATTTATATACATGTATATTTTTTATATATATTATTTATTTTTTATAATATATATATATTTAATATTGTATATGAAATATATATATATATATACTTTTTAAAAACATA
This sequence comes from Nanipora kamurai, assembly GCA_036872915.1. Classification (NCBI taxonomy): domain Eukaryota; kingdom Metazoa; phylum Cnidaria; class Anthozoa; order Scleralcyonacea; family Helioporidae; genus Nanipora; species Nanipora kamurai. The sequence continues at coordinate 202,384 of JBAHVQ010000394.1, read as the reverse complement.
ATATATTTCAGGGCACAGCCCTCTCCCTTGATTTGGGAATTAGAATGTGGTCAACTGTTTCATAATAGGTGGCTTGTCAAAATTGGTAGAATTTGTACTATTTCCATTAGTATTTATAGGAATTAGTATTTCCATTATTGAAAATGGTAATACTAAGGTAATGAGAAATAGGATTTTGAATTAATTTTGTTAAGTGACTGTGTTTGTAAGTCCCTTAGCTTATTTCTAGCCAAACTGTTAATTCTGTTTCACAACTCTTTACTCCTGACCATTAGGTGTCAGACATTGTTGTAGCAAATTAAGTATATCATTTGACTGCCTTGCCATTAGTTGCCTTGGTGGTGAGCCTTGAGGTTATCTCATAGTTTTCACTGTATATTTCTGGCCATATTTCTGGTATTGCTTGAATAAGCTATATACCTGTATACCGGCTGGCATACTACTTTGAAATGCTATGTAAAATGAGTGATGAAAATAATTGCAAAGTTATTACTGTCACAGATTGTAAACCATACAGTATGTTCACTTTCTTTCAGGGCAATTGCTGATTAGATCTGTATTTGCAAAGCAAAAAGAAGTTGAATATCTTTCAAAGCTTGAAAAATGGAGTGATGTAAATATCTGTTACAAAAATATGATTGAAAACAGGTATTTATTCCTTAAATATTTATCAGTTTTATTGCATTAATTAAACTTAAATAGTATGGAGCCTCACTAAAGGCCCAAGCACTATGATTTTGTGACAGAGTGTAACATTACAGGTATATACTGTGACTGTGGACTTACTATGAGAAAAGTTCATGATTTACCCTCACTACAAATATTCAGTTCAAAAAATTGACTCAAGTGAGATTCAAACTTGAATCTTCAGGTTTCCAGACCACTGTTGTAGCACATACCATACCTTGGGTATAAATACTTTTTTGCCACAGACTAAATATTTGTTGTGATGGTAAGGCCTCTCTCTGAATAGTGTAATTGTTGTTTGAGTGTAATTACCACACTGAAACTTGCATCATGCCAAATAACTGTTTTTAGAAATTAATGTCATATAGTAATTTTGCTTCCTCATCAATTCACATGCCACTTGCCACTTTTCTAATGGTTAAAGGATTACATTATGAACTGAGATTACTTTATGCCATAAGGCCTCCTTGTTCACTGTGTTCTGTTGGGATGTTGTGCTCGCATTCAGTTCATACACTAATTATTGTTTGTTGGAGAAGATCTTCTCTTTTGATTGAGTAGCCTGATCACTTTAGATCACTAAGCTTTTAATTAGTTGAGATTGTACCTTGCATGGCCAACTTCCCATAAGTAACATCCTAGCATCACCATTGGAGTTACCTAATTATTTTGTATATACATAAGACTGATATTGAAGCAAAGTTTAGCTAATTTATTGTAATTGTCATTGATTTAGCCCTGATGGGTGGTCGTTTTACAAAGGATACTTGGACTCTCTTTTTACTTTGATCAAAGCAAACTATGTCCCACCAGACAATGCTAACCCTGAAAGGTACATGTGCATTGCAATAATATGTCTAATTTGTTTAGTTTAGAGACTTAGAGTATGTATTTTAGGACGACAATGTTTGTGATGGTCTTGTTTTTATTTATAGTCCACTTCCTGATTACAAATTCTCCATGGCTCTTGAGTTTATTAACAAGCTAAAGAACAGTGAACTAACAAAAGATGGGAAACGAAACAGGGGACCATTTTTAGCAATGTTAGAACTACTCAAACAATTGCATGACAATTGTATGGACAATATGTGTAAAGGTGATAATGAGATGAATCACTTGTAATTCACATTTTCATCAAGACTTATTGCAATCCTCGTCTCTCTGAGAGTTTGTTTTGTTTTGAAATTTGGTTTTTATTCTGTTCTGCAATTTAGAACCAGATATTTTATAACCAAAGTTCACATTTGATTTTCAGGTTGTAAACAAGGTCCTTTTGAATTAATTGTGGAATATTTTAAATTGTTTGGAGAAAAAAGCCTTTGCTTTTCCGATCTTGTTTCATACTTAGATTTTATTGATGCAAATCAAGTCGTAGAGGTTAGTTGAAGTATTTTGATTTAGCCTATAATTTCTCTGCATGCCTGTATGACTTAATGGTACGAATGACAGTATTCATATGTGAGAAATTATATTTCAAGACCCAAGTAGGCCCAGCAGAGAGGATGCAACTGCAAGGCTTTCAAGCTGGTAATTGAGCCTGCAACCTGGCCAATCTTGTTCAGTGTCTAAACAATTGAGCTAAAGAGGTGTTTCCCTTAAGGTGGACAAAAATTCACTTTTCCTGAACTGTCAGTTCTTTCTGTGTCCATTCTGTCTGAATGCACAAATGCTGTCTGTCTCATATTTGGATAATCTTTGATTTTTGGTTAGTTTAATTTGTGTTTGTTAATTTACAGTTTTTGAATTTATGCAAGTCATATATTGACTCACCTGGTGATGAGAATGTCAAAGAAAATGTAAGTAGTTGCAATGCTTCAGCACTAAACAAATACCTACTGGAACAACATAGACACTAAAGCTATGGAAATTTATTTCTCCCCTTAATTGCACAAACTTCCCATGGTTCACCAGAAGGGATCCTAGTTCTCACATTGTATGTTGTATATGATTCAGATCTTGAATGATTTTATGAAACTTTAGATAAAAACTATGTCAAGAAGGATTACTGTTGAGAAATTTTCACAATATCTTGGCCATCATTTGAGCATGTCACCAGAAGAAAAAATTTCCTTGGCAAAACATTACATGTCTTTACACAAAGATGGTCTGGAATATGGTAAGGATAGATCCAGCTTCAGTCAAAGCTACTGAGATACATTAATACGAGATTCAAAATGATCAGTTCATTCTCTTTTTATTGGTGACTTTTTGATTGATCTCGTTGATTTTTATCAATAACACATGTAGTTATTTACTATATTTTCTTTGATTGATTATTTTTAATTCAGTTAACTGCCCATACGATGTTAAGCAAAGCTTCTCTTGACCGTTTTTTAGGTTCAAATTTCTAAAAACTTTAAGAATATTCAACATTAACAAACTTCTACTGATTCTTATAAAAATGTATTTCTTCTTTTCCCTACATCAGCTGTAATATCCTCAATACTCAGTAATAATACTTCTCATACTGTAGTGAACAATAATGTTCTTTTTCTTTGATCAGGCAAAGATTTACTATGTACTGACTTTCAATACAGTGACGATTACGCTTTGCTGGCTGCACATTTGATGCTGGATGGCAGTGAGAAATTGAGTGAGTGGAAATAATTTGTCTAATTCCTATGGCTTTATCGGCTTTACACAGTGGACGCGTAACCCGACGCCGTAACTCGACACTGTAACCCGACGTTGTAACCCGACGCCGTAACCCGACGCCGTAACCGGACGCCGTAACGCGGGGAAATCAGCACCATATTATTTTAATGATATCGTTCAAACTGAACGCATCAATGCTGCCGCGTTCGCGCGACGCGTCCAATGTGAGCAGCATCATGAAAACAATATGGAACTAATTTTCAAGTGTTACGGCGTCGCGTTGCACGTTTAGTGTGTACACAAGCTATACGTTGTACGGCATGCGATAACTTGGTGTGTGTAGATCTTAAATGTACGTGCTCCTTAAGCTTATAAAACTTTTCTGAGTTTATACTGTAAGCTTGGAGAGCATGTGCAATAAAGAAATAGTTTGTCCGTTTCAACCATGTACACAATATCTTAGTGTCTGCAGGCGCCGCGGAGTACATGGGCTAGGGTGGCTTTAGCCCCTCCCCCACTTTTTTGATTAGATAGGGCTTAATTTAGTAGTACGAATATATAATTACATTTTGTATATTTTTAAAAAATAATTACCAGTTTTTAGGATATAGATCGAACAGTTTATAAGCAAAATAATCTCCAATTTGCAGCAGGGGGCATGGCTCCCCCACTTCTAAATAGCTTCCGCGGCCCCTGGTCTGTATCTTTTGACAATTTAGTTTTTCTGATACCAATCTTATCCATAACTTAAATCATTTTCACTAGGTTTTGAGAGTTCTTATTGGCGTGGTAATACCGATGAAGTGAAGGGAATATTCGAGGAATATTAAAGTGTATATTACACCAAAACGTTCGCACATTTCCTAGAGAAATATTTTGGTTATTTTGTTCTATTTTCTCAAAATCCAGACATTTTATGGCCCATTAAAGTCATTAAAAAACACCGCCATTTTGGTACACAACCGAGCTTGTGAGGAGAATGGTTCTACACGTACTTAGACGTCATAAACTAATTTACATGGCTATTTTCAAAGAATCGCCGCCATGTAAATTAGTTTACAACGTCTAAGTCGGCATAGACCCATTCTCCCTCACAAGCTCGGTTGTGCATCAAAATGGCGGTGTTTTTTCATGACTTTGATGGGCCATAAAATGCCTGGGTTTTGAGAAAATAGAACAAAATGGACAAAATATTTCTCTGGAAAATGTGTGAACTTTTTGGAGTAAAAATAAATTTTGACGTGATATACTCTTTAAGCATCTTCACTCGATCAAATGAAACTGAATCTTTATAAAGTTAAAGTCAATTTTTTGAGTGTCAGTAGATGAAACAGTTAGATCAGTTACGAAACCCTACAAAGTAAGCGTTGTTTTCAGATCACTTTTAAACCGTTCACTTGTTTATTTTTTTTTTCAGCTCATTCCAGTTCGTGGCACCGTGCCATAATTACTCTTGAAAGCTCTCTTAAAAGCAGTCCATCCAACTTTCAGTTCAAGTTACTTGTGTCTAGAATCTACTGTTTACTTGGTGAGCTGATTCTTGATTTGATTCTTGAAAATATTTCTCTCTATACATTCAATGAGGAGATTTCAGTGTGCGAGAAACCATTTTCGAGAGGTTGAATTCTTTGACCCACATTGTAGGTGCTGTTGGGCCATGTGTTACTTACATGGATGGTATGGAAATCAAACACATCGCACATGATACTTTAGGGTAAGAACATCGTAGATAGTGACTGATGTTTATGTCAATTAAAAATCTTTTCGGCCGTAATTGTTATTTGTAGTTTAATTTACTTGTAAATGGTCATTAAAATGCAAGTACTTTATTTGGCTGGTTTAGTTTGACAACAACAACAACGACGACATCCTTATTTGTATCCTCCTCAAATATTTTTAAATAGATTAACAAGATTATTAAAAAGTGTAGGATACTAGCTTTCAGTAATAACCATAAGGCTAAAAGTGTCTGAAAGCATTGTCCTAAACAGTTGCTCGTCCCCATTTCTCTTTCGCAATATGCTATTTCGCATTTCTTCATCTTCTTCATGCGTAATGTAAGATCTTCGTCGCTGTTATCTATTTTAGCTAAAATATATGGTTTATTTCTTTTTTTTTGTTGATAGATATAACATTACAAGATACGCTGAACCGTTGGGTCACTTTGAATCTGCGATGGCTATATACGGTTTAGCTCTGAAACTTTATCACTCAAATACGAAAGATGTAAGCGGACAGCTCACTGTATTACTGGAAAATGTTGTTTATATCTGCGATTTTGTGCCTCGCGATTGTCATCTTCGTGTGTGTCTTAAACTAACGAAAGCGCAGAGGACCAACCGCGGCGAACCATACTAGGACATAGGGCAGTTTGTCATAGCCAGTGGTAGGGAGTGGCAACGGTGTTGATAACGGTCGATGTTGGTAGATATTGATTCCAATATTTAGTGACACTGGTGATGGAATGTATTGATGGTGAAAGCAGGAGATAGTGTCAAGTTTATGGAAGGTAATGGTTATGCAATGTAGAGCTTGTGGTTGCTAGGTACGATTGTAAAGTGGCTACAGACAATTACTGGTAGGGGTAGTAATTTCCAGCTGATGGTGATAGTGACGACCAGAGTTGGTAGTTTTCGGATTAGTTTGATAAAGTGGTATAGTGCTGGTTTTGTGCGATGGTGGGTAGTTTTTACAAAGTAACTAAAGTACGTAACTTACATTAGTTACTCATGTCTGATGATTAGTTTTCCGAAATGAGAACTCACTGAGTAAAACACTGCTGCCAAACTTTTGCCCATTTGTAAGTATATGAACCTTTCAGTTTTTGTCTGAGAAGACTGATCAAGATCCAGTTATTTATCACTAATTGTCAAAAAGTGTTATCAAAATTTTAGATAGATAAACTCAAAATATTTTTGAATGCTATCAGCGCAGTCCTGCATATTTTTTCTTTTTTCGCATATCTGTAATATCTTTTGTTCAGTAGTAAGTACCATTTTAATCTTCCTTGTTTTCCCGTTCAATTTTAGACCCCTGAATATATTATAGCATCGTATAAATATGGTTCATTTCAAAAGGTACTTGAAGTTCAGTGCTTATTCACATGTTCTGATTTAAATAATACTGACCACCCGGTCATTCCAGAGTTCTGGTTTCCTTGATAGATTTTAGAGATAGTCCATTTTAAGGAAAGGCTAGAGAATTCGTTCACCTATGCTAGTGTACTTTATGACGAAAAGTTCCTGGAAATTGTTCTGTCAGCCAACAGGTAAGATCCGTCAAGTAATTCTCAGACTCAATAATTAATCAGGAAAACACAAAGGAAAATCATAACCCAAGGGCGTTTTAATACCATGACCAAACACTTTCAAGGAGCAAAATGGAGATACAACGGGTCACGATCCTTGTTTTCACAAGGACACAGTCCTCGGCGGCCCTGGGTGTTATATCCTTACCTCTACACCATTACTAGTTAATTCTACTAGATATATTCCTGTGTGTATTCATCCCCTTATGTCTTTTATCATAGTCTATCCTCAATACAAGAACTGTTTATCGATAAGAAACTGGCGGAATGTTGTCCACATTCTAGTAAGTCTTAGAAACCTTTAGTAAAACAGATACTTTTAAACAAAAATTCCGAGATAATCTGTACATGCCTCTATATTATGTATGCTGATTGGTTGCACAAGCATTCCCATGTCCGGCGGGAAATCTGACAACTGATATTGGAAAGAATATAAGTGTTAAGTACTTAGTCCCGTACCAGCAATACTGGTATGGAGAGTATAATTGGTTTGTTGGAGAAAGGGTGACAGCTGATCTTGCAGGAAGATAAACCTTCAAAATTTATAACGAAGAGAAAGAGTGAAAGACGTCAACGAAAACAAAAGGGATCGTATTAACTGTGATTGACCTACCAAGTGATATAAAAACGATTGGTTTTGACAACAACACAGAACCGAAACAAGCAAGCGGTCATTTACAAGAATACCTTGTCTTTAGGTGGATTGTTTTATTGCTAGCATAAACAGATATATTTATATATTATTTAAGAATTTCTTGTTTTTCCCTGTGAACTCTTGTGAAACTCAAACACTTAACTGCCATAGACATGCTTCGCTAATCACTGCGTTGTCTTTATCTGTAGGAGGCTGGACAGATACCCTTCGTGATAACAGAGATTTAGACATTTTAGTCTCATGGAATCGATCAGACAGGTATGTAACGTTTACAGTGTTATGTTGGTGATATTTGTAGGTATGTAAGTGATTGGAGCTGCGGTGTTTATTGGGGGGCTGATGTTGGTAGTTGTGGTGGTACTCAAGATAGTAACGTTGCTGATTGTTGGGTCAGTGATGGTAGGGATAATGGTGGTAATTCTAGTGTTGGAAATAGCAAAACTGGGGTAACTGGTGGTACTAGCACCACTGGCGTGTATTCCTGCGATCAGAGGTGCTGTTGGTGTTAGGGTCACTTGAAGTAGTAGTGGTAAGAGTGGTGATGGTGGTAGTTGGTGGCAGCAGTATCGCTGGTGATCCTTGGACCAGTGTTGGTAATGGAGCCTTGATGGTGTTAGTGATGGTGATAATACTAGTAGTGGAAATAGTAAAGCTTGTGAGGGTAGTGGTGGTAGCACCATTGGTGTATTGAGGTAATAGTGGAAGGTTTGATGTCGGTGGTGGCACCATTGGTGTACTGAGGTAATAGTGGAGGTGTGGTGTTGATGGTAGCACCACTGGTGTATTGAGGTAGTAATAGAAGGTGTGATGTTTGTGACAGTAACACTGTATACCATTTGTTCCGCGAAGATGTCAATTTCAACTTGCAGCAACATCAGAGATTGGGAGACTAACATTACATAGGTCAGAGTATGAAATTATAAGGGACAGCCGGTCCATAAAAGGAGGAAGTAAAAACAACCTCAAAGACCGAGAGGACACCGAGAATTTTAGAATTAAGATAAAAGAATTGGAAAAGAGCCCGAGATTACATTAAGCGATGAATTGAAGTTACGGATCGAAGGGTTGTCTTTAAATGGGAGGTTAGCTTAACCCAGGATAAGCGAAAACTTGTGGATGAAACCATCTAATGTAGGGAATGATGTGTAAAGTTCTCTGTTCATCAAATATTTATCGAAATGTTTTATCCGAAAAAATTTTACCTAAGGTTATCAAACAGAACGTTCAACAAAAGAGCCGATTAAATTTAACCCAGGATTAGTGGTAATCGTCCTTTGAACAACCGAGCCCTGATGAAACGGGGTGTCCAGAGTCTCAGTGGGTGAGATAAGGTATTTGTCAACGAGCGACGTTAGCTTGTTTGTACCGCTGACCTCTATATAACTGGACTGCGGGTGAACCTCTGAAAAATGTCCTCAGTAGTCCGCCATCTTGGTGTGTCATTAGCTGTCCTCAACCAATCACATGCAAGATGTGTTTCATGAGATGGAAAAGAGACGTGGGGCCAAACTCGAGAGAAAAGCGAGTTTAGTGAGTTGACAACGTTTTGAAACCTAAAAACATAGGTCGGTAAACCAAAAATTTGACTAAGTTCGGACATCTTGTACAAGTTTCCCATTGGAAGATAATACTGAATGTTTTTTATGCAGTATTACTCGTCGGATAACTCGCCAAGATGGCGCCGGTCAATTGAGGGCACTATTGGCGATACAAAAGTATCAGAGACCTGCAGTCCAGCGGTTTTTTGCCCATAAATGAGGGGAATAATCCCCAAGTAAGTGAACAATTTCCGAACGGAACCAAGTGAATCACACATGGTTTAACGCTACTTTGGCTTAACACGTTTTGAACGTAGCTTACAAAACTATCGTTCATGACGCAACATTTCGACACTCCTGTCTAGTGTCTTCATCAGGGGTTGATTAACCTAAGCATGAGGTCTCTATTTATGTCCTTAAAGAACCGTAGATGACGGTATCTTTGGTTTCACATTGTATTTTTTAAATTTACTTTAGGACTGTAAATTTGGTCGGTGTTATCAGTTGCTGGGGTAATTATCAGATGTGGAAAAAACTGACTCAAAATAAATAACTTTATGATATTTTTTCACTGTCTGTCGTTATGTAGAAAAGCTTTCCAACTCAGATAATCTGTAAATAACTAACAAGTATTTTTTACTGACATATATCAATCTCATTTCAAGACAGTTATCCAAAGAAATGAAGAGGACGTCCTTTGAACACGAGGTTGGTCGTCCGGCTACACTTTGTAATTCAGTGTTTCAGGATTACTTCACTTATTTTTTCAGCTTTACGATCCATATCAGTTTCTTTACAATTTTTGGTTTTGCATGATTTTCAAATGTCAGTTAAAAAAGTATAGAAACCCTGATTCCCCAGTTAACCAAAAGTCCATTTCATTCTACATTCAGTCGAGCCTTCAAATTTTTTAAAAGTTTTACGTTCTTTATTTTTAGATTCTGTGGTTGGAGTTACGCGTGTTAATTATACGAGCTCTTGGCCTTGTTGTAAGTTTCCTGTCAAGTGACAATGGTACGACTGCAAACGAAACTATAATCAATAACCACACAGCATCCTTGCCACAGAACACCCACTGTTCAGATGGTGTTGATCCATCAACGAACTTTACAACTGTCCTGGAAGAACTTCAAGATATTTTGAATAAAACAGTCAGTAGTGGAGTCAAGAATGTAGAAGTAGGGTGGAGTAAATTCTTATTAATTTTAATTTATTTCTTTGTCTTCATTTATTTATTTGATTAGTTGATCCTTGCTTCGTTCGTTCGTTTCGTCGTTTGTTCACCTCTCTATCCTGCCGTCCTTTTGTCCATTTTTCCATCGCTACCTCTTTCCTTCCGTTCGTGGCTTCGTCCCTCCTCCAAATGTTCACCCAGTCGTTTTCCCTCACGTTCGCCCTTGCTCATTTGTCCGTTTGACCATCCCACTCACCCTTACGGCACCCATATGTCCATCCTTTTCCCTGTCCGTCCGTCTATCCGCCCGCCAGTCCAAACCCCACGCATGTCCGCCTGTATGTTTGCCCAAATATGTCTTTCTGCCAGCCCTTGAGTTCTTATTTTTCTATAAATTCTTCACACAGAAGATGTCTTCGTGACTAGTTTCAAAAAAGCGCCCAGTTATTCGTTGAAAGCTAAAAAGAAACCATTTAATAAATATGAGTTGAGGACTTAAATATTATATTAATTTCTTTATTTTAGTTTCCTGTATGTGGTCCTTTACCAACCAGATGGAAACCATTTCTGAATGCATCTTACGAAAAATTACTGCTGTGTTTGTTGAAAGTAACACCAGTACTACATCACGTGACACAACGACCCGAGCGAGGTACTTCAATGACAGTGTTGTAATTTTTTTGGGTTTTTTTCGCCAATCATTTAGACAGTGAACTGAGATTTTCTTGCAAACCTCACAGGGATATCGTAAAGAATTATTTTCATCACATACTTATTACTGATTATGGTTTTAAATATTATAATAATTATTAGTTCTCTTAGTGATGCAGCAGATCATCAAGAATATTTATATTTACATACGAGTAAACTCAATCTACAGAGCGTAGAAAGTGTAGGTGTTTGCAAGCTTGGGCAACTTTTCTGAGTTTTCATAAAGCTTGAAGAACGAGCCTTTCGTTATATTATTAAATATTTAATACCATTAAATATTTGTACATAGATCAGTGATCCAATCAAGTTTAACTCTCTAGTTGTTGTGGCAATACTACCATTAGTAAATGCTACTAGTTATTTATAGAACTATTTAATTGCAATCGAGTAAAAAAAAAACTAATGCCCAACACATTATTTTGAAAAATGCCGTCGAGAGTAAAATATATTTAGAAAGTTGGTATAAAATATTTAATTGACTGACGTTTCGTTGTGAATCTTACATCTTACTTTAATTACCTTCCTGCTGCTTGTCATTCGCATCTGTTTTTGTAAATAACCTACGCATTTCAGTCGAGATCTTGTAACTATACCCTAATCATTTCTCTGAAGATGCTGTAAGATTCACAACGAAACATCAGTTTATTAAATATTTTATACCAACTTTCTACGTGTTTTACTCTCCGTGGCACTTTTCAAAATAATTTGCTGGGCATTAATTTTTCTGACGTGATTACCATTCCCGCCTGGTATATCGATTGCTACGATATTCGTGCGAAATTGTGATATGTTTTGTATTAAATTATCTGTACTCGTATTGAACGAGTTCAGTGAACATGTGAATTATGTCACCAATCTTCTGTTACGTTTAGGTGACGAAGTTAAACAATCGGTTGACATAATTAAAAAGGAGTTTTCAGTTGCTACAACTATTTTGTCTGGTAAGTTTGTTAACTTTTATGCTCCGTTCACCATATTCTTTAAACACGGTATGAGCGCATAAAGGAAAGAGCCCCTCCGCATGAAATTCATTCTAGTATATCGGAGTATGGCGAGTTCGTTAGACATTACTCGAAATTTGAAGTTGATTCAAGGCTTGACATTTTGTCAGTTATCTACTAATGGTCAGTTTAGAGGCTAAGGAACTTTGTTGGAAAGTACTCTACAGGTGAAAAGAAGTAAATTACAAATACTGGTCATGAATATTTCAACCTCGTGGATAAAATTTGCAGGGACTCACTGAAAAACACTTCGGTGACGTTAGTTATACATAACATTATTATTATTATTATTATTATTATTATTATTATTATTACTATTAAAATTTACGGTAAATGTAGTTTATCGTTATTCAAAGTAGGAAATGCTAATGAATTCGGAATCCAACACCAACCAATAAAATTGTTGCTGTATTTTGAATATTAAATGCCTGAGCTACTCGGCCTCTACATGTGCACTCCTCCCGTGTTTTAGTTGCCTTTCATCGTAAAATGCATTAATCATTCATTGGGATCGATACCCCCGTCTCCTCTAGCGGAATCCCTGGTCCATCCAATTGAGATATTGAAGTTTATTTAATGGCGGTTTTTGTTCACGTTTTTGTGCAATTTATTATTGAAACATTAACTGCATGCAGTTAGATTATTATGTTTATGAAAGTATCAATATTTTTTTTGTTATTATCGTATGTAGATCTTTTAACCTTGAATAAGCTGCATATTTTAAAAAAATTATCTTTGCTGTTTTGGCAGATAATGTCAATACGTGTTTGAAAACGCTTACGGTGGACGACAAGGAAAAGAAAATGTTTAACGGCAATGTTTTAGAACCGTTAGTCCTTCTTCTGGAGGTATTTTTTCTTTCGTATCTCAGTCAAGTTGAGTTTTCATCCTTTCGCGTATCTGTTCATTCTTTCTTTCCTCAGTCTGCTTGTTAGTGCGAATGTCCATTTGTCTGTCCGTCCGTCCTTCCATCTGTCCATTCATTTGTTTGTTGAAAATTCCATCTGTCCGTCAATATGTTTGTCTATTCGTCCATCTGTTCGTCCGTGTGTTCGATTGTCTTACGATCTTGTTGATCCGAAGTTTGTCCATCCGTCAGTGTGTCTGTTCTTTCGATTGTCTGTCTGTAAATACGTTTGTTTTTCGATCGGTCTGTTGGTCTATTTCATCATGTTGGGTGGTTCGTATCGGTAGTTGTTATGACAGTCAAACTACGTCTTAGAAACCGAACTGCTGTGAGCGTTAATTTTTTGTTTCCCCTCTTAGTTCGTTGATTCTACCATACATCTGTCTAAAGTAATTGGTTTGAACCTGGGAGAATCATGAAATGTTTGTGGAAGTTGATCGTCCAGGTTAGTGTAGTCTTGAGAAAGACTGT
>JBAHVQ010000394.1:170204-189238 GCA_036872915.1 Nanipora kamurai | reverse complement strand
ATTTTTTGAAAATTCTAAAAATCGACTAAAAAATGTCAAAAATTTAACTAAAAAGTAAAGGGGTTAACCCATGGTTTCTTGCGATTTTCTTGACATTTTTTGAAAGTCTAAAAAATCAACTAAAAAATGTAAAAAATTCCACTAAAAAGTAAAGGGTTAGTCAATGTTTTTTGCGGGTTTTTTGACATTTTTTCCAAGTCCTAAAAATTAACTAAAAAATGTAAACAATTTCACTAAAAAGTAAAGGGGTTAACCCATGGTTTTTTGTGGGTCTTTTGACATTTTTTCAAAGTCTTAAAAATTAACTAAAAAATGTCAAAAATTTCAATAAAAAGTAAAGGGGTTAACCCATGGTTTTGTGCGATTTTTCTGACATTTTTTGAAAGCCTCATAAATCAACAAAAAAATGTCAAAAATTCAACTCAAAAGTAAAGGGGTTAACCCATGGTTCTTTGCGATTTTTTTGACATTTTTTGATAGTTCTAAAAATCAACTAAAAAATGTCAAAAATTTCACTGAAAAGGAAAGGGGTTACCACATGGTTTTTTTTCCACTTTTTTTGACATTTTTTCAAAGTTTTGAAAATAAACTAAAAAATGTCAAAAATTTCACTAAAAAGTAAAGGGGTTAACTCATGGTTTTTTGCGGGTTTTTTGACATTTTCTCAAAGTCTTAAATATTAACTTAAAAATGTCAAAAATTTCACTAAAAGGTAAAGGGGTTAACCCATGGTTTTTTGCGGGTTTTTTGAAATTTTTTCAAAGTCTCAAAAATTAACTAAAAAATGTCAAAATTTGTCTAAAAAGTAAAGGGGTTAACCCATGTTTTTTTGCGGGTTTTTTGATATTTTTTTGAAGTCCAAAAAATCAACTAGAAAATGTCAAAAATTTCCCTCAAAGGTAAAGGGGTTAACCCATGGTTTTTAAAGATTTTTCGATATTTTTTGAAGTCTTAAAAATCAACTGAAAAATGTAAAAAATTCCACTAAAAAGTAAAGGGGTTAACCCAACGTTCTTTGCGATTTTTTTGCCATTTTTTGAAAGTTCCAAAAATCAAACGAAAAATGTCAAAAATTTAACTCAAAAGTAAAGGGGTTAACCCATGGTTTTTTGCGATTTCTTTGACATTTTTCGAAGGCTTGAAAATCAACAAAAAAATGTCAAAAAGTTCACTAAAAAGAAAAGGGGTTAACCCATGGTTTTTTGCGATTTGCTTGACATTTTTTCGAAGTCTTAAAAATCAACTAGAAAATATCAAAAATTTCACTAAAAAGTAAAGTGGCTAACCCATGGTTTTTTGCGATTTTCTTTGACATTTTTTGAAAGTCCTAAAAATAAACTAAAAAATGTCAAAAATTTCACTAAAAAGTAAAGGGGTTAACCCATGGTTTTTTGCGATTTTTTTGATATTTTTTCGAAGTCTCGAAAATCAACTAGAAAATGTCAAAAATTTCCCTAAAAGGTAAAGGGGTTAACCCATGGTTTTTTGCGATTTTTTGATATTTTTTGAAGTCTTAAAAATCAACTAAAAAATGTCAAAAATTTCCCTAAAAGGTAAAGGGGTTACCCCATGGTTTTTTGCGATTTCTCCTGACATTTTTTCAAAGTCTTAAAAATTAGCTAAAAAATGTCAAAAATTTCACTAAAGAGTAAAGAGGTTAACCCATGGTTTTTTGCGATTTTTTTGACATTTTCCGGAGCCTTGAAAATCAACCAAAAAATGTCAAAAAGTTCGCAGAAAAGTAAAGTTGTTAACCCATGATTTTTTGCGATTTCTTTTGACATTTTTTCAAAGTCTTAAAAATCAACTAAAAAATGTCAAAAATTTCACTAAAAAGTAAAGGGATTAACCCTTGTCTTTTTGCGAATTTTTCGAAAGCCTTAAAAATCAACTAAAAAATGTGAGAAATTTCAATAAAAGGTAAAGAGGTTTTCCCATAATTTTCTATCGATTTTTTGAGATTTTTGAAGCCTTAAAAATCAATTATAAAATGTCAAAAATTTCACTGTAAAGTAAAGGAGTTAACTTATGGTTTTTGGATTTTTTGACGTGATCGGTAAATGAGAATAGGGGTAAACTCTACCAGGTGTAACCAGCGAAAGCCAAACACACATCAAAATACCTACAACGGAATAGATGTCAGTAATGTGCACCTTACTTCGATGGTAGGGTTTAAAGATATTCTGAGTTCTCTAATCCGTAATTTTTATATACTAATTCGAAAAACAGTGATAACTATATGGACATTGCTCAGTCATCTCTGACGAAAACAAGTGAAAGCTTCTAACACGCATGCGCAAATGTTGGGCTGGGGTGTTGACAGGACCGAGCTGGTGGAAAATTTTGGAAAGGCACAACGTAACAAAGAATATCTAGGTTATTTTTTAACTTGAACTCATTGCTGCAGGAAAAATTACTCTAACTAATGAAGGAATGGTTTGTCATTATGCGTGCTCCATTATGGACACATGCGGGAAGTTGAGACTGCACGAAAAAAGCGTAAGAGTTGCTAGAAGCGATAGCCGAGAGATTTAGACTGCATAGGTAACTCTAGATTTGAGTGCTCTCCCAACTTCCCAAGTGCGTGCATAACTCAACAGAGCACGCCAAATCATGAACCATTTCTTTTGTAACAGAATCAGGGCCAAAATAACCGAAAACAAGCTTCATTTTTCTGGTTATAAAGTACTTTCTCCTCTCGTAAGTCAATAATTTGGAACCCGACGTTTTTCCGCTCTTTTCCCGTGCTCCATCGAGAAATGGAGCACGGCACGGCAGCCAATCAGAGACGGCCTTATATTACGTCCATGATATTAATAGAAACAGAAATAAATGCGAATAAAATAGAAACAAAATAGAATAGAGCTTTATTTATTTAGGATAGCTCATTAAGCTATATGATAGCTCATTAGCTCCCCCCCTCTCGGAAAACGGTCTTACTCATCATTTTCTGTTGGTTAGTTTTCAGGGCTGGGGGTTTGTACCGTTAGTCAGGAAATTGCCCCCTTCGTAGAAATCTTGGTTGGAATCAAGGATGCTGTGTATAATATTCGTGAAAAAGAATAGAATAGAAATAGAAACAGAGTAAAGAAATGGCTCATGGTTTGGCGTGCGCCATTGAGTTGTGGATGCACGCAAGTTGTTGGGAGAGCACGAAAAAAGCGTAAGGGTTGCTAGAGGCGATAGCTGAAAGCGGTAACCAAACTTCGTTCCGCTGATTAAAAATTACTTTCTCCTCATGTAAGTCAAAAATTTGGTACTCGATGTTTTTCCCGCTCTTTTCCCGTGCTCCATGGAGAAATGAAGCACGCACGGCAGCCAATCAGAGACGGCGTTATACTACATTTGTATTATAATATATTTTATCTACCGCCTTTACCTACAGTGAATTCATGTTTTTTACACAAAAAATAATTAGTTTTTCTCTACGGTACAAGGTCTATTTGATTGATTTATACAATTGTAGCTCTAGCCTAACAAGAATTTCTCCAGTGGTTACTTCATGCAACAGCAAACGTTTTTCCCAAGGTCCTTTTCCTTCTTTTAGTAAGCTGGCGATACTAACCTCAGTTCTACCAAGGAAATCTAAGAAATGCAGAGAAACCACGGAAGGAAAGAAGTAAAAAATAAGCAAAGTAACACATGGACATCCATATCAAGCTCAACTATCGAAGGCTTGAAGGTGTATTTATTAATATTGGATAACCCTACAAGCTACCTCAGGTGTTCTCACTAGAGGTCCAGTAACGGCCATCCCTCATGGGTCCAGTGTTACTGGAGTACCTGGCGAAAACCTGCGATGCATGGTGAAGTCAAACTGGTCAATACTCTTTTCATATGTGACTTACGTAACTATACAGAAACGACTAGCGGACGTTCGTCAAGCTCGTTATCTCAGAAAAACGATTTCTGAGCCCTAGACGGGAATCGAACACGCAACCTTCTGATGACCGGTGAGACGCTCTAACCATTGAGCCACCACGACTCAGATGGTGAGCTAGGGTGCAGGTTCGTCATATGTGCTGCCTAATTGGAACTCACGATATGATAACAATGATGTAAATACTTAATGCTGAACACGAACTTAGTTCACGTGGGAGCTTGGTAAATACCAGACGACTAGTGGACGTTCAAGCTTGTTCTCTCAGAAAAACCATTTTTGAGCCCTAGACGGGAATCGAACCCGCAACCTTCTGATGACCGGTGAGACGCTCTAACCATTCAGCTGCTGTCATGATTATTCATGATTATGTAAATTAGATGATCACCTTTAGGTATATAAGGGCTTGGTATAACTATATTGGACGTTAAATAAAATCATAACATGGTGTCAGGATGAACAAATTTGGCCCACCAGAACCATTATCATTCGAAGGGAACATAACAGAGCAATGGAACAGATGGAAGCAACAGTTTGAATTACACATCACGGCTAGCGAATCTGATGAGAAAGCCAATAACATCAAAACGTCGATATTTTTAACGTGTATTGGGAAACAAAGCTCTCGAAATCTACAATACATTTACGTTCGCAAGTGTCAGCGACAAAATGAAATTAAAGCCAGTTATGAAGATGTTTGAAGCTTACTGAAGCACACTTATACGCAGTGGCGTAGCCAGCCCGACAATTTAGTCCTGCTATGCAAATATTTTCATGTTCACTGACTGTAAAAACAATCAATTTCTAAAGAAATGAATAAAAATAATCATTTAAAATTTGCATGGCAGGACTAAATTGTCGGGCTGGCTACGCTACGGCTTATACGACACCATTTCTTTACATACAGACAAAGCGAAGGTCAGTCATTCGATGCATTTATTACGGAATAATAGAAGCTAAGTGCGCAGTATGAATTTGCAACTTTACGAAATTCATTAATCAGAGATATGATTATAACCGGAGTTAAGTAACTCGTCAAGAGAAAGATTACTTCGAATGGACAATTTAAGTATGGAAGATGCCATAAAGCTAGGACAAGTAGCCGAAACAACGAAAAAACACGTCTATGAGTTATGCAGATCACAAGAAAAACAAGCAATAGATGCACTCAAGCTGAACCAACACAATAACAAGCTAGCGCAAGCAAACAATTAGTACATTTCCCAACCATGCAAATACTGTGTACTCCTCATAAGCGCCGAAATTGTCCACCGTATGGCAAAACATGTCTAAAATGCAAAAAATTAAACCATTTTGCTTCGGTCTATCTCTCAAGCAAAAAAAGAATCGATTTTACGCAAGTTCAACCACAGCACGAAAGTGACCATGGGGATTTTTTCATTGGGGTTGTGAAACAAAATAAACAACAGCATAATCATACACCGAGGGAGAATGATAAAAATTTGGAAACTAACGAGCTAGATTGGTTCATTTCACTACAATCAAATGGTTCTAATATTCGATACAAGATTGACACAGGAGTTCTGCCTATGTCCTGCCGCTATCAATATATAAACAACTCAACATCAAGTCTATCCTACAGAAGACAAACGTGAAATTATCAGCATATAATGGGGGAGATATACCAGCTATCGGAATGGGTGAATTAAATGTAGAAAACAAGGGTGAAAATCACAAAGTTGTGTTTATTGTCACAGACACCGAAGCACCACCACTCCTTGGACTTCAAACATGTCAACAACTCAACATTATTAAACGAATATGGGTTGTCGACACATTGGAGCCAAGTTTAGTCGAAGAATATAAAGATGAATTTGGTGAAATTGGGTGTTCACCAGGAGAGCATCGCATTGTGAAAAATCCGGAAGTGAAGCCCGTCATACATCCACCTAGAAAAATTCCCACAGCAATGATGGACAAACTTAAATCTGAATTGCAAAGAATGAAACAACTTAACGTGATAGAAAAGATCGACGAGCCAACTGATTGGGTTAGTTCTTTGGTGACCGTTGAGAAGACTGATGGTAAAATTCGCTTACGTCTTGATCCGAGGGACCTCAATAAAGGAATTAAACGGCATCATTACCCTATGCCAGCCAACTGTCGATGAAATCTTATCCTAGCTTGGAGGAGCAAAAGTATTTTCAAAATTAGATGCGTCGAGTGCCTATTGGCAAATAAAAGTCGACAACGAAAGCTCGAAATTGCTTACGTTCAATACACCATTTGGACGACAACGGTTTAAAAGGTTACCATTTGGAATACATGGTGCAGCAGAAGTGTTTCAGAAGAAGATTTCTGAAATTATTCGCGACATTGATGGCGCAGACAAATAATCAAGATGATATCATTGTCTTTGGAAAAGATAATGAAGAGCATGATGAAGCCCTAAAGCAGGTTCTCGATAGAGTTCGAGAGTCCGAACTCAAATTGAATAGGAAGAAATGTACCTTTAGTGTCACGGAAACGAAGTTTCTTGGTCACCTTATCTTTGCCGATAGAATCAAACCGGATCCTCGGAAAATTGAAGCTACTTTGAACATGCCAACGTCAGATAACAAAACAGAGCTTCAAAGATTTCTGGGAATGATCAACTATTTCGGAAAATTTCTTCCCAATTTATCGAAAGAAACAGCACCACTACGTCAGCTACTGGAAGAGGATGCTCAATGGCGTATCGAACAGCAACATGAAGCAGCAATTAATACTCTGAAGATGATTACTAGCAGTCCAGTGTTACGCTATTATGACTCGAAGTTACCTACGAGACTCACGACAGATGCGAAGGCAGGCCTGGGAGCAGTTTTAAAACAGAAGCACGAAGAAGTATGGAAACCAATCGCATATGCTAGTCGAGCTATGACCCAATGTGAACAGTATTATGCACAGATCGAAAAAGAAACATTTGCGATGGTGTTTGCATGAATATACCTATGGAAAGCGGGTTATAATACGAACAGACCACAAACTACTCAAGGCAATTTTTTCCAAGCCGATCAACAAAGCACCTCCAAGAATTCAGAGATTCTTACTGCGACTTCAGAAATATGATCTTCAAGTTGAATTTACTTCTGGAAGTGAGATTCCTGTAGCCGATACACTCAGTAGTGCGTATCTTACTTATCCTGTTAAGCCAGAAATCTCAGAGAAAGAAATTCGATGTCATGTTCATTCAATAATGAACAGCTTACCTGTGTCCACGTCCAAACTAGATGAGATTAAGAGAGAAACTGCGAAGGATGAAAGTCTCCAGAAACTGAAATCTTTCATTCAAGATGGGTGGCCAGATGATAAAGGAGCAATATCAGATGCAGTCAAACCATACCTAACCCATCAAGATGAAATTTCAGAAGCAGAAGGCATTATGCTACGAGGCAGTCGCTTTAGTGTACCAACGTCAATGAGAAAAGAGATGAAGAGCAGAATACATGAAGGACATCTTGGCATACAAAAGATGTAAAGCGCGTGCTCGGGAAGTATTATATTGGCCTGGTACGTCTTCAGAAATTACCGATATGATTTCGCGATGCAGCATCTGTTTTGAATCTAGACAGTCCAGAGCATAAAGCCATTATTGAAGAAAGCTTATAAAGACGAAGAAGATCCGTATTTAGCCTTGATGAATTTCAGAACATGTCCATGTCCAGACGGAACACCAGTACCAGCCACAATGTTAATGAATCGAAATTTGCGCACAAGGTTACCAGGAATAAAAGAGGAAACATCCCCTCTAACAAAAATTGTGCTGGAGAAGAAACAACAAAAGCAGAAACAGTATTATAATGTCAAGACTAAGTCCCTTCATCCTCTTGATGAAGGATCTACGGTACGAGTTCAAGGTGGAAATGGTTGAGATTCACTGGCACAAGTTCTAAAGCAGGCAGGTACGCCCACATATCGTACAAGACGAAAATGGAAGAAAGTTGAGGACAAACAGGAGAGATCACCTGCATACTGAGGAAAGTTTCACCGTGAGAAATCCACAATATTCTGATGACGATGACGTACAATTTGAAGAACCAGCTACAGGTAATATTCAGAACAAGATCCTTCAACCGGTTCTTCCCTTCCTATCAAAAGCCAGAAGTCCCCTTGTAGAACAAGATCTGGAAGAACTGTTCGACCACCCGAGAGGCTTCAATATGAACATTAAATTATAGTTAGAAAAATTTATTAAATAGAATTATTAATACTATATTGTCAACTCTTTAGGATATTAGTCAAATCTATTAAGGAATTCATCTAACTTCTATCTTACTTATCCTGGTAAATATTTTAAAAAGAAAGAAATAATTTTTTAGTGTTAATGTATGTGTTGCTGGAAAGGGAAGATGTCATGATTATTCATGGTTATGTAAATCAGATGATTACCATCAGGTATATAAGGGCTTGGTATAACTATATTGAACGTTGAATAAAATCATAACTGTAGTGTGACCCTCATTAATATTAACTTAAGGACTAACTATATAATTAGAGCATACATATAAATAGCGGATCGAATGTAGTAAAGGGACTCTTTGACAAAAGCAACACAATAACAGCTACCAAGACTCAGATGGTGAGCTAGAGTGCAGGTTCGTCATATGTAGTGCCTAAGCGGAAGTCACGATATGATAATAATGATGGAAATAACATGAACTAAGTTCGTGTTTAGCATTAAGTATTTACACAGAAAACTGTACGGAGCCAGGAATCCAACCCCTGTCACAGCGAGGTGAGACACGTGTACTAGCAATGGTATTCTGTCACCCCATACTTCCATACTATATGGTTGTATTATTGTGCTGCAATGTACTGTATTGTGACGAAGGGCAAGCATCCTGCCTTGTGCTCTATGGTATCGTGTGGTATTGATCCAATACTACGTGACGCAGTTCAACCAGTATTGGCCCCAAATTACGACCGTGAAAACAAAAATGTGACCCACTCACCATTGGGAGAATACATATCTTGATCAAAAACCGATATACATAGGACATCCTGCCTTAAATCACGTAGGGAGAACTGCATCTGAAAGTAAACAGGACCCCTGTTAATCGATGCACCAACACATGCTAAATTATTAACTGGTTTACTGTCCAGGTATGTACGGAAAGGTCCGATTCCATTTTGATCTGGTCTAACTGCCGCTCATGAGAGTTAAGTTCGTTTTTATAAAAACAAACAATCGCAGACTTATTGAGCTGTCTGGAAGGCTACTTGCTTTATAAATATCTTAAATTGGTTTTCAACTTTTCAAAACTCTATTTTTTATAAAAGAAACAGTGAAAACGGCGTTCTTCTGATCAAAGTATTTTATTTCGAGCTTTCATTATTCACAGATATGAATATATCTCGTAATTTGTTTTTGTCTTTCATTTCTTCCTGACGAAGGTCACAGTCTGGTGACCAAAAGCTCGAAATAAAATACTTTGATCAGAAGAATGCTGTTTTCACTGTTTTAATTATGTCTATACTTGATCGCGCTTCATCTATATTTTTTCTATTTTTTTATCCTTTAGTTGAAAATCTGCTAATAGAATCGCCCAAGGGCTTCCGTAGCTTCGTTGTTCGTTTACCGATTTCATCTGTCACTCCGTAGAAGTGTTTCTTAGAAATTTAACGATATTGAGATGCACATCGTGTCAGGGGCGTAACGCCGTTTAAGTTAGGTTAGGTTAGTTGGCAAACTAAGGGCCCCCGACAGGCAGGGGGTCCCCAAGCCCACCATTAAAAATATAGTTAAAAGCGTTTGATCACAATTGATTACGGACGTCGGCATTTATACAACATTACTAATATATACTTTGCGATTGAATGTATATTTCATAAATAATTCCATTGTTGAGCCCGCAATAGTTGTCGATTTTTATTTAATACGCTTCGCGCATATTACATGAAGTTTTGGGTGCTATAAGTCGAAGCTTCTACCGTAATTATACTCGTTGACATTGTGTATTTCTTCTTTACCGGCTTCAAATACATTTAACTTGCTATATATATATATACATATATACATTAATGGCTTCCCCGGGACCTCTCGCCAAAAAACATCTAAGGGCCCCATCTACCTGCGTTACGCCACGATTCGATGATCGAATCATAATAAAAGTGATAAAGAATTACAACATCACGTGGTCTGAAAGGTGATTCACTAACAAAACTGGAGAGGTCTTTAATGAAGCAAATTTAGCGAAGCTGACGAGAAAATTCTTTAAATAGAACTGAGCGAAGAATATTGTATTTTACCAACCGACGAATTCCATTTAGGATTGAGAGTGTTTGTAATAGCTTTAGTTTTGTGTTCTTGTCCTCCAAGGCTCACTTCACAGTATGGATCACTAAGTCCTGAAAAAATTAACGATTGAAAAAGTTCATTCTCAGTAGTACATTCATCCACCAATACGTTCACTCATTCACTCATCCAGCAATTCATCTATCCATCCCACATGTATCCACCCACCATCCACTAATTACTCACCCATCCAACCATCACCCACCCATCCATCCATCACCCATCCATCACCCAACCATCCACCTATCCGTCCATCCACCCACCCATATAAATACAGTTTTTAAATAAAGTTTTCGTATCGCATGGTACACTACCTGCCCACTCCCTCCACTCACGCATCAATCTAACCATCCACCCAACCTGCCCTTATTCCACCAACCGCCCTCTATTCCATCCATCCACCAATGCATCCATCAATCCATGTTCCATTTATACGTCCGATTGTCTTTCCCATAGACTGTCTCTCAGTCACTCCATCCGTTCCTCCGTCCACCTAACTGACCATCTCTCGTCTGACCATGCATTAATTAGCAGACCTGCTGACCTTCAATTACTCACCGTTTGGATCTGAAGCTTTCAAATCTGAGCCTTCAATTATAATGACACTAAGCTTGCCTATGTTGTCAGCACGAAAAGACCGCGCTAAGGGAAGAACGAACAGTGGTTAGAACTATCAAACTCACAGGAAAATACTGAAAGACGACAGTAAACAGCAAACAGTTTAAGTTCGCAACCAGTTAAAGAACTAAACTTGGTGAAAAGTGCTATTCTGGTCGAGAAATGTAGGACTCCAAACACGTTTCCGTGAGACTAAGTGGGCTCACCCCTAAAAGGGGGTATGTCCCCGAAGCAGAAATACGAAATTTCTATATGGGCTTACCATATACAGTGGGTATCTCCCCAGAACTAAAATTAAATAAACCTATGTGGGGTCACTACGCAAAGTGGATACCCCCAAAAGATGTTAAAACAGTACTACACCATGCGGAGTCACCGCTCAAAGTGGGTATCTCCTTGAACCGAAGAAGACTAACCACTTGGCGTGGTGATCCTATGTTCAACTTTTTTCTTTGTCTTTTTTGTTTCAGGGAGATACCCATTTTGAGCGGTGACCCCACACAAGTTTATTCCATTTTAGTTCTAGGGAAATAATCACTTTGTGGTGATCCTGTGTAGAATTTTTTTAATTTCTGCTTCGGGACAGACACCTTTTGAGGTGACCCCACTTAGTCTCACAGATAACTTGTTTGGAGTCCTACATTTCTCGGCCAGAGTAGCACTTTTCACTATGTCTAATATGACAGTAAAATAGTTATTCCACACCTCGATGGGCTTTTTGTCGTTGAAGTCGTTCTGTCGAGATATATTGTTCTGAGGCTTGTTTTAGTTTTCTTACCCAAGTTATTCTGGAAAAAAACAGCAACTAACATGAATCTACTCGAAACTACGTGCTGCAAACTTTGCCCTTATGATATTTAGTTTTTTAGTTATTACCCCTTTCCCGGCAGCACCTCTCCCTTTGACGAGTAAAATCGTCCGGCGTTAACCAGAGTAAAATCATAGAAGTCTGGAACCGCCGGGAAAGAGTTAGAGAGAATGGTAAACCATTTTGAAGAGAGAGCATTAGTACATATATTGAAAGGAATTTTGACAGCATTGTCACCTAACCAATCCATTCGTGTCTTGAGTGAAGTTGTAACTAACCTTTTATGTATTAGAAAAATAGACACGCAATGATATACACTCTTAAATCCCCTGATATATTCTGATATACTCTGATGTATTCCCTCCGGTAGACCTAGAGGTAGCTCCATACAACGTGTTGAAAACTGAGAAAACCAAATTTGAGACCCAGAAACTTGAACATAAATATAAGAATAAGACAGGATAAGACACGATGTCACTTGCTGAAAAACATTCTGGGAATTAAGAGCTATAATGAAACAAGAAGTCAGAGGATTTTCTATGGCAGCTGAGACGATTTAAGATGGTCCCTCGTACCATTACATTTCATTTAATTCGACCATCTATTTTTTCATTGAAACTTACTATTGCGGAGAGAGCAACCCTATACATCAAATGCTTAAGGAAAAACATTGTCTTTTCACTTAGGAAAAACTGGACCTGGAGAATTTTGGCGCAAAATTTGTAGTAATTTAGCAAACATTCTGTTCCACTGATAGCTCAGTAATCGTTCTCAGGCATCGTTAAACACGTTTCTCATAGCAGTCGGAAAACAACTTCGGCCACCGATATTGTCATTACCACCACTACGGCAATTTCCTTGTATCCAGATAGGTCGTCAGTCCAGATCTTGCCAACCTCAGCTGGACTAAAAGCCATAATCAGCTAACAAATTGTCAAACCAAAGTACATTTTGTATTTTCTTAAGCCGAATTTAGGAAAATACAAAATGTACTTTGGTTTGACAGTGAACTTGAAATGGGACCGAAATATCTCCTCGACTATTGTGCCTATTCTGGTAATTTCTTGAACATCAGGTTCTTTCAAGTCCTTTATACTCGGTTGGACCAATAAATACCATACACTACGACTAATACAACAAAACTGTGTGGACGTGTTTAAAAAACGTAAACGACCACAACCTACCTCTCATTTTTCGTTTCTGCTCGCAGTAAATAAACTCGATCGATATGTGAGACTTGAAACAACGTTTCTTCGCCTTAAAAAAGAAACACATTTGCATAAGTACGATAGTAAAGACTAACGGCTTTAAAAAATTGGAGCTGCTCAGATAATGCAACAAATAATCATAAAGAAGGTTGTACATTTTCACAACCTGTAACCTTCTGATCGTTTATTGAGTTGGCTAGAGAATATTTCAATGTACTTCCCAGACAATATCGATTTATTAGCATATAAAGTTTAAAATCTAAGGTAAATACATATCTTTAGTTCGAAATTGCGCATGCTCCTCAAACTTGTTCACTCAGGAAAGTTATCTGAGCCTCTGCCGAGAATTGAACCCGTAACCTTCTGATCACCAGTGAAATGCTCTAACATCAACCAATATAGATAACTTAATGTCGACATGTGAACTACGAACCAGTACAAACAACCTTAGTTTTTCCATTTGAGTGCATGTAGCTCAACGGTTGGAGAATCTCACCGGCAAACACGTTACGGTTTTGATTGCTGTCAGGGGCTCAGATAACTTTTCTGAGTAAACAAGTTTGAGGACCACGCGCAATTTCGATCTACAAGCACCAAGCTACCACATGCCGCACAACATCGGCCAATATAGATAATGTTTAGTTACTGAATACTTACTATTTTGATCTGGGAGTTTGACTGTTATTTCGTTCAGTCGGATTGGCTGAAATTGCAACCAACTGAAACGTTAATTCTGCACACTATAAACGATGTACTGTATCGATAGCTCTTCTTAGACTGAAGGCTCAAATATTGCACATAATATTACATAAAACTTTGAGTTCTTTACAAGAGGAGAATATTTCAATACGGCAAAATATGATAGTGGACACCCTTGTCTACTTACTGGCTGGTACATAACATATTGTTTATCAGAATCTTTGCCCATTTTCTTCGCCAGCGAACTGAGTTCCCGAGTGAGAAGCAAGAAATCATTACACAGGAATGCTCTGAGCTCCTTTCCACTTTTATGCTAAAAGGTAACAGACAATGAGTGCTTTAAAAAATAAGTAGACTGGCATGTCACACGAACATGATGAACGCTTCGTTATTTCTTCAGCAATTTACATAGTACACAGAAATATTACAATGGTAAAATCATATTAACCGATAGCAAGGTCCTTACTGAAAAGTATTTGCCTGAGGATTTTTCATACAGACTGAATCGACAAAAGAGCGAGGTCTACTGAACAAAAAACCGAAGCCAAATACGTTTCTGTTTGAACCGAACAAACGGTCCGCTCAGACACCACAGTTCGCTCAGCTATATTACAATATCACTGACACTATTGTGAAAATGAGAAACTGAAATTACACGTGTAAATAATGGTGCAAAACCATTATTTACTGGCCAAGAAAAAGCTGTTGCAAAGAGGGCAAGAGAGCCTTCGTCGAGAACGCCAGCTGGCTGCATACCTTGAACAGAGTGCCCTCGTAGACGAATTTTCTTTGACCAAGGCAGTTTGTTTGCGAGTTAAATATCAGTCGCTAAAATGAAAATTAAAGAATCTTGAAAAAAAAAAAATTAAACTTTTCTACAGCAGACCAAATAAGGATGCTGATAGAGAGGTGGACATGAACAACAACATTGCTTCTACTCACCAGGATTGACAGAAACCGACAACAATATCGAACAATACAAAGATACACACATGGACTGCTGGTAGAACATATACACTCGCAGACGGATTCAAACCCCAACGTAAACACCAGCAGTGACACCAAAACAGATATCGACCGAAACTCAAACACAAACATGAAAAGAAACATTAACCCTGACATTAACAAAAAATGGAAGAAGCACGGTCAGGCTAATACCTAATGGAAAAAAAGTAGCGTTCTCCGGTCAGCAACTGATTTTATCTCAAGCTTTCACTACCGACAACTGAAGAAGGAGTAGCAAATAAACTTAAACATGTAACGAATGCCATACGCAGCAACGGTTACCCATAGAAAGTAATTGAAAAAGCCACTTCGAAATTCTCATCTGAAAAATTACCCTCGCCAGAAGAGTTAGTTGGTGTGTTTTTTAAAAGGGCAGACCCGAGCAACAGAAGAAATGGCTACGCTGTTCTACGTTACAAAGGACTCACAGAAAATCCTACAAGAACACTGTCAAAACAAGACATCAAAGTTATCAACAGGCCACTAAAAACACTACAACAAGAACTTCCGTCGCCAAAATACAGAATCCCAACTGAACAGCAAACCAACGTGATTTACTAAATACTTTGCGGATGGATTGAAATTCTATTGGGGAAAGCGGAACATCATTTGATACAAGGAGAAAGGAACATTTAAGAAACACTAAAACTGCTGCACAGCGGCTCAAATATCGCTAATAACGCTTGGAAAGATGACCACAAAATAAATTATGACAATGCACGGATCATCGATAAAGGACAATCGGATACGAAAAACATTAGAGTCTTGGCATACTACCGCTACTAAAGAAGCCGACAACAATTCCAGACCATTACCAGGACAATACTCCATTCTTTTATGTAAACAATATCACAATTAATTACGTTATCTATAATTCAGCTCGTTTCATTTTTACCATATATCGTCATTAATCATGTATACATAGGCTTTAATTTTTTATTTTTCCTTTCACCTTCTCCCGTTGAAGACTGTAGCCTACCAGTCGAAAGCTCAAAATAAAATCAATTGCTGGTCAGAGAACGTTGTTCTGTTCTTTCAATGACATTAACAAACACTAGCAATGACATTAACAGTAGCTTTTCTACTGACTGACAGAACGAGCGTGAGAGAACAGCACTATCAGATGCAATCACGACAAACACATCGACCTGCATATCCTCTACAAACCGGTCGCTTTACCTCGTCTAGTCCTTCTGTGCTGATGTGTGACTGCATAAACTCCAAACGGTCTGTGTCTTCCTGCGAACGAACTCCCTCATTTATCTGAAAAAAAAAAGGTAAGTGTGTATCGCTGAAGGTGTTTTTATCTTTTAATATGTGTTACAGAATTATTTTCCAGTCAAATCAGTCATTCATTTAAGAAGGACACGTACCTGTTGACAAAGATCTTCAGCCTTTTCTAACGCAACTTCGAGATCACCTCTGTCTGAGTGAGCCTCCGGAGTATCTTCTAGAATCTGTTAGGAGAGAAATTCAAAAATATTTGCATTCAGCTACACACTTGGACTACGTTTCCACTGATCCACGATAACAAAGATTTCTCTCCTCATCAAGTGACGTCATCCTACACCTTTAATGCCACTTCACATGAGCTAATACACATCACATTAACTCCTCCCATTATATTACACTCCGGCAGACTGCGTTACCTCAGTTCTTTACACTGTGCGATACGCCATTCCTAGCCGCACCTTAGTTCACATCGAATCGCATCACATCACACCAACATAAACTTGCATTTCAATTCCTTCATACTGTGGTACGGTACCATCCCACCATTCCACACCATACCATTCCGCTCCATACCCTTCCCTAGCATGCATACATGTACCACACCACATCTATACTCTACCACTCTATACCAGTCCATTTTGCTCCTAATCATGCCAAGCCTTGACACTCCGTACAGTACCATATTACACCATACCATATCATACCGAAAGACAACATACCATAAATACCACATCCACCACAACAAACATTCACACCACATCACAACGTACTATACCATTGTACACAATACAATACCACAACTAATCACACCACAGTTAGCACCGGATTACACCAAATCACAGCACACCACACGATACCATACTTTAACTTCCCACTGCGCCGCACTGCACCTATTTATACTACATCAAACGACACCACACCAAAACAAGCCATACCACACCATACCACCCTACATCACACAAAACTTTGCCATACCCTACCAAACCACACCGAGCAATGTCCTGCAATCCACACCACGCCACACCATATCACTTTACCTCACTTCAAATACGTCCACACCATACCATGTCAACCGACTAGCTGAACTCCTTGATAACCACCAAACCACCCCACCTTACACAAACTACGTCAACCGACTAACTTAACTCCTTAGATTTACACTTTGATAATGTCCTCCCATTATGACACGCTACAACATACGTCCAACACACAGGGACATCACTATCACGGCCAATGAATCAACTCTGTCACATAAAATGAAAAGGACGTACTCTTCTTATCAACAGTGGATATTTTGTAACTCTTTGTAACGGTTTAAGAAGATAACTACTCAAGGGAAGACCGCGAGCACGAGAATCTTGACTGCATTTCTAAAAAAAGAATTATTCGTGAATGAATACTATATCTCACTAAACCGACGACTAGCGAACGTTCGTCAAGCTCGTTATCTCAGAAAAACGATTTATGAGCCCCAGACGGGAATCGAACCCGCAACCTTAGTGTTTTAATCATTATTATCATATCGTAGCTTCCGCTTAGGTAGCACATATGACGAACCTGCAGCTTAGCTCACCATGAGTTTTGGTAGCTGAACGGTTAAAGCGTCTTACCAGTCACCAGAAGGTTGCAGGTTCGATTCCTGTCTAGGGCTCAGAAATAATTTTTCTGAGATATACAGCTTGACAAACGTTTGCTAGTCGTCTAAAATATACCAAGTTCCCACATGGACCAAATTTGTGCTCAGCATTAAGTATCTCACTAAAATGAGAGAATATGTAAATCACTAACGTACAAGAGCAACGTCAAAATTCTTAATTACTGTCTCTATCATTAAGTACTGCCACGATTCAATAACACGTTTATTCACAAATAAATAACACATTAATTCAAGTCACTGCTTCAACGTTTAATAGCCGCAACGACTGCTGATAATGTTGCTGCTGGTATTCTCGTTGTGTTTATCACTACAATTTGTCACAACTACTATCCAACCACGTTAAACTATCAACTCATCGATTTTATCACTTAAAAATGTTATTTCGTTCTCCGTAAATGTCAATTTTTCAGTTAACTGTGAAATATAACATCGAATGCTTCTAGGGAACATCCAGTTTTTCTCGGCAGGGATCAAAGGTTTCGGAATGGGATCTTTAAAATTACACCTTGTGCTACTCATTCATACACTGCTAAAATATAGCACGTACTTTGTTTTTTTATCGATGTTGTTCTTACCTTTTCTAAGGCTTTAAATTCTGGGAGTGTTTCTATCTTATTCTGTAACAATTTGCAAGCTTTGAGTTGACAGCTGCAGA
This sequence comes from Nanipora kamurai, assembly GCA_036872915.1. Classification (NCBI taxonomy): domain Eukaryota; kingdom Metazoa; phylum Cnidaria; class Anthozoa; order Scleralcyonacea; family Helioporidae; genus Nanipora; species Nanipora kamurai. The sequence continues at coordinate 171,177 of JBAHVQ010000394.1, read as the reverse complement.
ATCTGATGTACGGCGTTAGTCTGGGCAGCTAGGGTCAAAGAGAAGGCAATAAGACAGACTTACCTGAAGTTTTAACTCGAAGTTTAAAAGTCTAACTGACGTCAAAAATACTCTCCTAACAAGACAAACAAGATTAGCATACCTGCTCGCACAGAAGATCACCTATGACATAAATTTGACCTTCATTATTCATTTTTTTCCGAACAAGGAATGCTCTAAAAACAACACCGAACACATTAAAATCAACCTTTAACGGTCAATGAAGTAATGCAACAGTGCCGCAGAAGAAGGAAAGACAAGTAAAACCCTTATTTACCACGTAATACACTAAAAACGTCATCGAAGTTACAAGCTCCGTTAGCTGGGTCGGGTATGGCAAAAAGAAACATTAACAAGTAAAACTATTAAATCAGCAGAGTTAAACGAGTCTTTCAGCGAGGTTGTCACTGTTCTGGCGAATGGTATTCTTACTGGGAAGGGTTATGGTCATAGCTGGGGTAATGGTAGTGGTGAGGTCTGCTGATATTAGCGGTGGTGGTCATGTGGTCAGTGATTATGGTTTTACTAGTGGTATTGGTTTGGTCGTGGTAATGAGATGTTGGTGTTAGTACCAATGATGAGGTGGCAGTACCTGGTGGTACCTGGTCATGGCAGTGGTCTAAAAGTCGGACGAGTGAAGTGGGAAATAAACACCTTTGCGTTGTAAGGTTTTACTCAACGCTAAAGCAAAATTGCAAAATGGCTACTTTTAAGTACTAACATAAAGCTTGGTTCCTAAGCTAATTAAATATACAATACTTCATGTAAACATAATCAAAGAAGACAAGAGTTTATAGGAGTTATTAATCCTATATATATATATATATATATATATATATGAACAATAAAAATCTTCTGCGGCTGAAGTTAGATAAAAATGAAAAATAATCTTGTAAAAACTTTATTGAATTTTCGGCTGCATGCTATAGCCTTC
>JBAHVQ010000394.1:136922-149158 GCA_036872915.1 Nanipora kamurai | reverse complement strand
ACAGTGGTATACGGGCTCACCTGCATTTCCTCGAAGTGTAAGGAGTGTATTTTGCTTTGTATTTTCTGTTGACCACTACAGAAATCCCCAAAATACTAAATAAAGTGCATGAGTTGTGATTGGCTGATTTACCGACCAATCATAGCTCCCACTACTTACCCCGACCTAGCCTTTCTGAGGTGTCATATACAACCATGTTTGCCTGAATTGGTTTTGTTCTTATAAGCCCCATTAGCGACTATTATCCGTTTCAACCTCACTTGGAATTTTGATCCTCGGGAAATTTTACTAAGCAGCCCTCACCAAGCGGGGGGTGTAATTGCTAATCCGCCTCTTTTTATGGTACAGAATTACTTACAAATATATCATTGTATATTATTGTACTGTTGTTGTGTCATGTCGTTAATATGTGTTGTTAGGAGAGTTGTTATAAGTAGTCTTGGTTGTGTTGTATTGTGATGCCCGCTGTCATGTGCCGTGCATTTCCGTGGTGATGATTTGCCTTGTAATTTCTATGCTTGTTTTAGGTCATTATTCCAACCGATGGTGATCTAACTCCAGTCCTCGAGCTCTTTCCACTCACTCTTCTTTTGTATCGTCACGCACAACCTCCTAAAAACAGTTTCCAGTCATGGGCTGGCATGGGCTTTGGTTTGAATGGTTTGCACTTCAGTTCTTCCACTGGAAGCACGGCAGCGTCAATGATCACTCCAAGACGGCAACTCACTTACACCGCGGTGTTTAGCAAAATGAACACTTTGCAACAAGTAAGAAGTGCTTAGCATAACAAATATTTTAAAAAGTCGTTACCGTGTCAAGTGTAGCTTGAACACGTAACAAAGGCATGGCGTTTTTTCTTCTTTACTCTGAAATATGTTGGTGTAGTTCTCCTCAATAAACTTAAACGATTGTTTATAGTTGTTTTTGGGGTTTTTTTTAGCTCTTTGATTTCCTTTGCCAAAGACTTCGTTTAAAAGGAGAAGACATGCGACTGTGGAATATGGCTGAAGAGGTAAGTGTTGAATGAGGTACCCGAGAGGTTATTGAAGGGCATCAAGGTAGTTTTTTTGTAGGTATGCGTTGTCTGTTTTGACCCGTTAGGGATTGGTATATTTCACAATCATATGGTAAAGAATGGACATAGTCTTACAATAAGGAGCTTGTCCGATCACTGGGGATTGTTCTATTGGATAGATACGATCTCATACACATATTATACTTTATACAGTATAAAACAGATAGGATTAAGTACAAAATTGATAAGATTTTTAAGGCTCTTCTCATCGATTTTTTTTTATGTTTCTTACAGAACAATCTCCAACTTCTGGACGAGGATCAGTTTGGTCAGACATTAGAAGCTGCGGGTATTGTGGATGGACACCAAATCCTCGTTGAAAGTTAGTGTTATTTCTTTGTTATTTGTGTGACACGACACGTCTTTTTAAAACCAATATATATCTGCAAAACGTGGGTTTTAAAACCTTTATGTCACAACAACAAGCTAACAAGACCCCGTTTCCAGATTTAACGACGCTGAAACGTCATTAATCAAGCCAAGCTCGCGAGATGTTCGCGAGAGAAGCTCGCGAGATGTTCGCGAGAGAAGCTCGCGAGATGTTAACGTACAAGCGTCACAGTATGTTGTAAAGAGTGAAAAAAGGAAAGAAAATGGTGGACGAAGTTTAGTTGAAGATCCCTATTTGGACCTTCGTGTTTATGGGTTTGATGGTTTTTTTTTTGAAGGAGGAAATGGATAGATATTCAGGGGAGGAATTAGAAGGGTAGAGGTGGGATATAAAAAAAGAAGAGAAGGAGGATACGGACAGCTGGGCATTGGGAACAGAAATGAAAAGGAGAGAAACCGCTTTTATAAATAGGATTTGCGCAGTGCTTCAGAGTTTCTCTCGTCACAAACGCCCCCTACGTAGTCTAACTGACTGACAGACAGACACACACAGATAAAGATATAAAAATGTAGGGTGCTGCGTAAGCAGTATGTAAAACTGCGCAGAAAGTTAAAAGGTTGGTAGACTACCGAATATGCGGGGAAATTCTGGTGTGTCGAGCGAAGGCCCGTCTACAGAGAGTGAAACGTGTTTTCTGAAGACGGGACTTCGCTCGAAACGTCAGAATTTCCCTACGTATACTCACCGGTCTACCAACCTTTTAACTTTCAGACACACAGATTAACAAATGGATGGGGTGGACTAACAGACAAACCAGAATGAACGCAAACGAGAAGAAAGGGAAGGAAGAAACGAGTAGATAGTCTTTGAAAAAGAGCAGATAAGGAAAAAATACCCGATGGCCAAGTAAGGTGGGGAGGAGGGAATAACACCAATCGAAACAACGAGCTTATATACGTCACAATGGCCATTGCTTAATTATTTTCAGTTCGAAATCGTGATATGAGTTGGCCTGAGGAGATGACATCATTAGCGCTGAACAAGACTTTCCAGGATAGACGACCTCAGGGTAAGTTACTGTGTTCATTCATTGAACAATTAAATATTCATTTTCGATTGTTTATGGTGAGTTGAGGTAAACTGACAATGGTTGGTGGATTTTGTTGTCTTTTGTTGTTTTTTCTTGTAATAACATGTTCTCCTTCAACACCTTTTAAGTACAGCAAGCAGATTTCTTTGGATCATCTTTTTCGTCAAAATTTTATCTTGACAGCTACCGCTGACGTCTTTTTCGTGCCACAAAATTTCTATATTGTTACATCGACATTAAACGAAATTGCTCTGATTTTCTAGGAAAAGGTATGACTGGTTTAAGTAATCTTGGAAACACATGCTTCATGAATTCTGCTATACAGTGTATGAGCAATACGACACCGCTGACCAGCTACTTTACCGAAGGCTACCATCTATATGAGTTAAACAAGTAAGCTGGATTTATCAATCCTCACATAAAAGCATTTCAATTTAGTCAATCATCGAAAATGAGTTTCGTCTGGTTTTCACTCTGGCTCCTTGTCATGTTGATTAAATTTGTTCTCGTACAACCACTCATTGATCACAGTTTGTGCTTAGAGAACTACTTCAAAGTGCCCTATGCGGTTAACTCATATTTTGTCTGTTTGAGTAAAAGTGCTTTTCTCTTTCCAGAACTAACCCGCTAGGAATGAAGGGCAACATTGCTAAGAGATACGGAGAGGTTGTGCAGGATTTATGGAGTGGCAGCTGTCGTTCAATTGCACCTTTGAAATTAAGAGTGAGTACAAGTCGAAGACTTCTCTTTTTAAAATTTACCACCTGTACTCAGACTTCTTTTTGATCGTGAACTTAAAGTATTTCGGATAGTCTGCAAAAGCTTGTTGTGACCAAACCGCTAGCATTCAAAACAGATCAAGTGTAAATTACCCACCATCTTAACTTGTGTCTTATTGTAACCTTCAAAGGTCCAATCGAGAGAACAACCAGTTATATGTTCCACCCTACCTCCTTCTTGTGGTGAATGTCTGAATTCTTTCATCACAGCTGGAACTCTAAACATTTTTGCAATTGTTGTCGCGTTATCACCGTTTGTCACGAGTATTTTAAATCCACATTGCAAGTTGTTTCTCAAGAGCTTTCTGAGTGGTCTAGATTTTGATAAAATAACTAATACCTAGTTTTTCTTGTATCGTTCTCAGTGGACCATTGGTCGATATGCTCCACGTTTTAACGGCTTTCAACAGCAAGATTCCCAGGTAAATCTTCAAGTTTGGATGTTAATACAAGACGTTACAAGAAACTAAAGCGTTTCACTGTTTCATACCAGGAAAACGTTGCTTTACCCTTATTACATAATTTCCATGATGTAGATTTCTTGACCATGTTTTTTTTAAACTAAGTGTCTGTTTACACGGATGATAAATTAATATTTAAATTCATATTTCCACAGGAATTCTTGGCGTTTTTACTAGATGGTCTACATGAAGATCTTAATAGGTTAGACGCACTCCAGAGTTATTTCTTTTATTTTTGGTCTACATTTTGTTGCCTAAAAACCGGGAAGTGTATGCGGAGCGGTAGCTGGCGAATGACGTGATTTCAAGGTCTTCCCGTGCATCATGGATAGAGTCCAAGTCTATGACTTCAGATGTGGTTGGTCCAAACCCGAAGAGAATACCCAAGAAGGAATGACTAGTCTCTCACGAAATAAAAATTCCCACTTACTTACTGCTTGGGACCTAAAGAAAAACGTCTTTTATTCGAACTTTAGTTTCCTTCTGGTGGCCGTTTGTTCTACAATGATTCCTCGATCAAGAAACAAAGGCATAGTAGACTGAAGAATAGATATTTATATTTTGAAATAAATTAGTATACTTTGGGGTGGGAATTTCAGCTTGTGTGTAAAGGCTATTAACCACTGCAATTTGGTAACTGCGTGCAATTTTCTGCAGAGTTCACAGCAAACCTTATGTGGAGCTGAAAGATAGCGACGGAAGACCCGATGAGGAAGTTGCTAAAGAGGTTGGTTGGATATGGGAGAATTAAAAAGGTTCTCAGGCTGTGATTTTTAAATTGGACTAATTTAAACATTCTCGTAGAAGTAATGCGAGTGAAGTCTTAGTGATAGTATATCTTTTAATATCCCACAATGCATGTTTAGCGTGAAACGCGGTAGTTACCAAGCTATTCCGACACCATGAGGGTTAGTCACTGATTCGCTTCGGACTCAAAGGGCTAATGACAAAAAAATTTTCAGAAATGTTGATCTTAAAGATTGCAGATTTTGATGTGACTTTTTCCTAACCAATGTTTTGTTTTTTTTAATTTTTGTTTTTAATTAGGCTTGGGATAATCACTTGAAGAGAAATAAATCGGTTGTCGTGGATCTATTTCAAGGACAGGTAGGGAGCAAAGCGGAAGAACGAAATCATAGAGACGAGAGATCCGTTTTCCGGAAGACTCAGAAACCAAGAATTTACTGTTGAAATTGTACATGTCATGGTAGTGCAGGAATTATTGTGCGGATAGTTCGTAATTTATATCGAATTCGTAGACTGGAACGGTTTCAATGTCGTTGTTTTGTGGGAGGCTCTCTCACTGGCGTATTTTTTTGTTTTTATTTAGCTTAAAAGTCGTGTGAGGTGTCTGCAGTGTAACCACGTCAGCGTTCGTTTTGATCCATACACTTTTCTTTCGTTGCCCATTCCTATGGACAACTCAATTTACGTCGAGTGCATCGGTGAGTTGTACTTTATGATTATCTTCAGTTGCGCACCCGGGAGGCTTGAAAGCACCACTGTCTGAAGGAGCCTTACAGTAAACTAAAATCAATCAAGCGAAAATATAAAAGTATTTAGAGAATAAAACATACGTAGCTACACCATCATAATAAAAAGATTTCTTGGATCTTCTTGCCTTTACTTCAGAAATGCATGAAAAGTTCAATTTGGCTGGTCTGTTTACAAACAACTCCACAGTTAATGTAATTTGTTCATTTACTCCTTATGAATTATGCTAAACAATGCGGATCACTTCCGTTTATTTTTATGCTAGTTGTAACCCTCGATGGTTCAGTCCCAATCAAATATGGTTTACTGCTGAACAACGATGATAAATACAAGAAGCTCAAGAAGCACTTGGCAAAACTCTGTGGCCAGACACCAGGACAGCTGCTCATGGCTGAAGTATTTGGAGCTACGATAAAGGTGAAGGACATTTTTCACTTTTGAATACCAACGTAACCGTTTCCAGAGACGGATTTTATTTTGTTATAGACTTGTATGTATCATGTTAATCTTCCAGGGGTTCGCGTTCTACCTAATAACGGCACGAATAAACTGCAAATTAGTTAAAGACACCTAGATTTTTCGCGCAAAAAAATGCTCTGTTGTATATGTCTATACTGGATAAGTCCCTTTTTCTTGCCAGTTTGTTCTCAATCCTTTCTTTGCCGACGGGGCCTTAAAGTATTTCTGTAAAGTGTTCGGTGGACATGCATATCTAATTATGGTAAAACAAAGGTTAAGCATGAAGATTCCCTGGCGAGTTTGCGTTATTATTTTTTTGAGACACTTGGCTATATCTCAAAGGCGTAAAAAAAGTACAGCTTCTCTGCGTTCTCCGTAGAGGTCCATTAAGGGCCACCTCTCAAAGGTCCAGTGTTGCTACTCACTTTTCACATCATACTAGTGACTTTAACCACCAAGCAGAATCAAACCGAAGTCACACGGTTTAGAGACTTTTGTACCACCCTTGTACTACTCACATTTAACACTCCCACTCATTTGTGTGTTTTTTGTTTGTTTTTTTTTTTTTTTCATTGCAAAATTTGAGAGCTAGAAGGATAAGCGCTCGCAAATGTTTATACGAAACGACTCGTTGAAATCGTAATTTCTTTGTTGCTATCTTTCTCAGGGCCAGCCATTGGGTAATCAAAAAGTTCGATCCAGTCTTTCAGGCATCTTGTACGCGTTCGAGATCCCACCTCCCCCTGCTGTGGAGAACAAAGTAGAATCCAGTTCAGCCGTTGCCACTGCAGCGGTAACCACCACGGACGACCAGGCAGGGAGTAGTACACTTGCTGGGACTCAGATGGATGAAAGTGAGACGAGCTCGGTGGAAAGATCGACAACAATCGACGACGAACCGCGGGAAGTTCGGGCGATCCGTACCGAACTCGTCAGAAGTCCTAGCCGATCAAGTAGCGAAAAAAGTCTCGGAGGTTCTCTAAAATTACCCTGTCTCAGTCGGCAGACGTCCGACGACGACGACGAAGATACCATTGAGGTCGCTTCGGAAGTTTCCGGACGGAGCAACTTGGGATTACTAAGACAATTGAGTCCGAGGTTTATTCGTAAACTCGCAACCAGGAAAGCCAATCCTGGCTCGATCTTGTCGGAGACGTCCGGTGGAACTACGGTCTTCAACGACCAATCACCTGGGTCCAGTACGAAAACGACACCTGGTCATTCTCGAAACACAAGTATCTCGTCGACGTTTGGTACCCCACTGCATTCTGGGGGACCACAGATACCTCTCAAACCTCGTAGCTACGTAGTGGGAATGCATCGAAAATTGGTAGCGTACCTACATTTAGCGTTCATTTCATGTATGTCGTTTCTGTTTAACTTTACCGAAAGAAACTCCCGCTGCTTTTACAAGATCATTTGCCGCAGATATAAAACTTCCTTTCTTTATTTGAGAGACGCAAAGTCTATTATCATTATTACTATTATCCTACTGTGGTGCAATGCTCATTAACTCATAACGAAATGGCTTAAAAATGATCGAAAATCACTCTGTTTTTCCCTTTAAAAAGACCTTCAGGATAGAGTTGTTCCAGCTTCACGTGAAAAATATCGGTTTCTTTGTTTTTTTGTTTGCCTTTTTGTTTGCCTTTTTGTAATGGATAACTGACTCTTATTTCCGATAGATGAGGATGGATACATACTTCATTGCCCCTCAGAAGAACCGTCCAAGTTTATTTGGCTGTCCGCTGATCATCCCTTGTACCCCAGGAACAAAGAACGCTCATTTGTACTCCAGTGTCTGGCAGCAAGTGTCCCGCTTCGTCAGCGCGCCGCCGCCTGGGGACGAGTTAGCAGATGACCGGTCAGTAACCGAAGGCCTCAGTTTTAATGTGGGTGATGTGATGGTAGTCATTATGAAGGCCATGGCGAAAGCGGGGTTATGTTCAGCAGTTAGTACTCACCATTAGGGGGCCAGCGAACGTTAGGTTAGGTATTCACCCCCCGTGTTCCAGCTTCTTGGTCAAACCTCCCCGTGTTAAACCAGTCATAGCGCCAGCCTACTGCTGATTAGATGAAACAGTTTACTGATGTGTTAGCTCCAATTTTCCTTTCAGATTTAGTTTTTGTGAACATGGTCAAATCTCTTGCTTGTTAGCAGCTCTGGTGGTGAAGTTATACGGGTTTTTTTCCTTGTAATTTAGGGACAGTTGTTATCCATTCGAGTTAAAAGCCGTCTCAGAAGACGGCCTCTGTTGTGCAGTCTGCCCTTGGTACAAGTAAGTGAATATAGATGCTTTACATCTCTTGAAGGATCTTTTCTACGGTGCCAAAAGTAATGATTAGAGATAGGGGTTAGAGTTAGGTGTACAGTTTGTTGGTTCACCTGGAAACTGTTTTGTTGTCCTGCAAGGATTACTGATTAAACAGCATTTGTCGATATTCTAAATGTCGCGTTGTGTTCCGGGGCTGTACTTTTGCCGTTGCTGTGGATACTGCTGCTTCAACTGTATCAAAATACCAAGGATTTAATTATTAATCGCATTGATTTATGTTCTCTGAGTACTTGAGTTTGATGCCGCGTTGAGTTAACGTCTGACGATATTACTTGTCTTGTCTACAAATGGTGTTAAAAATCGACCAGGTTATCCACTGGCGAATGTCTATTAATTGTGCCCTTATAATTCTTGATGCTTGGTCTGTTTTAGATTTTGTCGCGGGTGTACCATTGAGTGTAACGATGAAGAATTCAACTGTAATTGTCACTGCATCGCCGTTGAATGGGAACCGACCACGTTGCATTTAAGATATCAGTCGTCTCAGGAGAAGGTGAGAAGCATTGCTGATTTTTACTGAGTAGCTTTCACTCAATTAAATATTTTTGGATACAACTCAGTCTGGTATGTCCAAGGAAAAGACATTGTCCCCCAAAATCATACGGCTTCCATGATTTTGATGACATGTTTGATAGTGAAGGAAGTGCTTGCCTGTTTGTGCCTTCAAGTCACTAACGAATTGCAGCACTTTCAAGAGACAACAGTCGTGCTTGAAAGCTACTTATAAACCTGACTTTCACAAATACGTCCTAAAGGCCTAATCGTGTTTTCTGCCAATAACGGTTCATTTTAGGTATTCACCGAACATGAAAGCGTAGAGCGAAGTCGGCGTTTACAAACTGAGCCCATTGATCTTTATGAGTGTTTCAAAGCTTTTACCAAAGAGGAAGAACTGGGGGAAGATGAATTATGGTAGGGACGATCAAGGAACATTGACTGTCTTGAAAATTTTTCGACAGTTGAAAGTGACGTTGTACTACCGTCGCAGTTTCAAGACTATCTTTTTTCTATTTTATTTTTCCTTTGTACCTTCTAGGTATTGTTCGAAATGTAAAAAACATCAGTTGGCCAGTAAAAAGTTGGATATCTGGTGCTTACCTCCAATCTTGGTGAGAAGACAGTACAATGACTATTCGAAAATCTCCCTGCTTCAACTATAAGCATTTTTCGTTGTTTTCATTCCGTTATTTTAAGCTGAAATTGTCAGCACCCATTTTGTCCTCGTCAGAGTGTAAACATTGCTCTAAATTCTTAGTAAAGTATGTTTCCTTCAACAAATTTCTGGATAATTTGAGTTAGTTTTTTTCCTCTTTAAGATAATCCATTTGAAAAGATTTCAGTTCATGAATGGTCGTTGGGTCAAGTCTAACAAAGTCGTAAATTTTCCTATGGACCACTTTGATCCGTCGGAATTTGTCGCCAAACGATCGGCGTCGGGCGATTGCGATCCAAATGAAGAAGCCTTGTGTGTTAGAACCGTGAATGTTAGAACAGTTGATAAGGGTGAAGGAGGTCAAGAGCGTTGTACCGAAGTGTTGACGAAGACGACATTGGATAAGGTAAGGCCGAAGGTCTGGGTTAGACTTTGGTTAGACAATTTTATTCATTGCTTGGTTGGCCATTTAGCATTTCTTTTCCAGAAGTAGACAAAGAAACAGGTAGAATAACAGCAGCCACCTATATGCATACTTGTGTGCAGTCTGATTCTCACGTTTATCTTGGTTTTACAGGAATCTCTGGCTCCCATGACACCACATGGAGGATCAAGTGACTCAGGACTGTCATCAAATTCCTCACGGTGTGGAAGCGATGAGTCGCACCTTACGAAACACGATTGCGATGAACTGAATGATGACTCGGGTTATTCTTCTCAATCGGGCATGCAAACGGGTGCTCATCAGGGTAGACATTCGGGAAAAGTGCACCCTACAGGAACCAACAAAACTTCAAACAAACCGGTGGTGGAAACGGATACAATAATCAAAGACTCTATCTCAAAAGACACCAGAAGTGTATCTCCCGTTGAAGCATGTGAATCTTCCAGCTCTGTTTGCAACGAAACATTGGCAAATGAGCCTGAAGTGGCGTCTAATTGTTCTTCTGCTAGTAAAGCTAGCGATGTCAGTTGTGTTGGAATAAATAGCGTGGATTTGTATGACGTTGAACCTGTAAACTTAAGTCATGAAGGTTTATCAACACAAACACTGGATAATGGCGTCGAACTCGATTCGGGGACTCCGCTTTATAACTTGTATACGATATCAGTAAGTACATTATAAGCTATGACGTGATAGTGACTGGGCTCGAAGTATATTGAACTCATATTGATGTAGTGGGTATTCTATAGACTATAAGTAACTATTAACCTTTTTTGGACGAAATTTTTTATTGTAAGGACACGTCGTAGTTGATGCTTCTTGTATTTGACCTTTCATCTCTAAGTGAGGTCTTCATACTGGTGAATACTTTATCTATCATATCTGCTTCTGTCCTGCTTGCAGTCCTCGGTAAACCTTTTTTGATATCATTATAGAGTCACACTGGAGTTATGGGAGGAGGCCATTATGTTTCATTCTCAAAGAATCCTAATAGAAAATGGTATTGCTACAATGACAGCAGTTGCAAGGTTAGCATTCAAAAACTATTATTTCCTTAGACCATCTTGTTTCCTCGAATACATCTGTTAACTGTTATCAATGTGGGCAGCGTTATGGAATGATCTTAATATGCATAACCCAACAACTGGGTTGCGTGTTGTGAAACAAATTAACCAACCTTAAGGAACTATCGACTTTGGCAACTTCTTGTCAGTGGCGTAGGCGCAGATAGATCAAGCCAATGACAAAATTAAAGATATTTCATTTACTTTCCCCTAACCCTTTGATAGCTGGATTACGCTCCTGAAATCGTGTGGCAGTAACTGGAAGGAGACTCGGGTTAGCGAACCACAGGAGACGACAGGGTAAACGAACAAAGGAGATCAAGCGATCAACGGAAACCGGTGATGACGTGGTTAACGGGGAAAGGGCATCAACGGCTTGACTGAGACAGTAGGACAAGGGTTCAGCGGCCACATCGTGAGGTTAAGCGGTTCATTTATCAGACCGATGAAACTTGCATGGCGAACGGTTGTTGTCTATTCCATTGAGCATATGGGGCATTGGTGGGGTGTGTTAGTTATACAGGATCGGGTTGAATGTCTGATTTCTTAACTGCGACTGCATGACTTTAAACTTCTCAGTATTATCGTTTTAAATAGCCAGGGAATGCGTAAACCGAATGCTAACCCCTTGACGTAATGATTTCCAGGAAACGACAGAACAGCGAGTTCAGAAAGAGTCACCGTACTTACTTTTCTACGAACAAGTGGGAATGGATTACAAGAAATTTCAACCTGACGTTAAAGATCAGACTCCAGAATCTTCAAATGATGAGGATGAAATTGATAGTGAGTTTAAGAAAGCTTGTGTTTTACAATGATCGGGTGAAATTATGTGAAATAAAACATCAGTTTGTACATAGATGAATTAATTATTGATATTATATATAAATGCTCTATACTGTACACATATATGTATTTAATACTAAAGTGTCGATATGCTTTGCATCCATTTGTAGTGGCGTTTTAACATACATTTCTAAAATAAACCTGAAGAACTACTTGGTGCATGCGGTGTGCTGTTTTGTGTCACAGACAACGGGAGATGTCGGGTATTCTAATTTTTGTTTTATTTCACAAACAACTGTAGGGATTAATTAGCTCCTTTACTGCGACTTTCGTTTTGACGAGTAAAATCGTCCGGCGTTAGCCAGAGTAAAATAAAGTCTCCCGTTGAAGGGAAGGACTTGAGAAGGCGTAAATTTTGTTTTTATGACTTGGTGGATTTGTTTAACCCTTCAATGCCTTTTTGTTTAGTTTTCTCTTCCTTGTGTTTTGTTCTGTTGTTCTTTTGTTCTAGGAGTCCGATAATATATCGGGGTACGAAACACTCCTCGCGAATATGTTTTCAGTTTTCACTATACAATTACAGTACTATGATCATTCTTGTGACAAGTAACGCCCGCGAAAAAAAACAGTTTTCTGACTTACATTTTAACATAGATTCCATTAGTTTTTTGAGGTTTTTTAGTCTTATGATGTTAGTGCTACTCCGAGTGACGAACCATACCGGACAAGTAGAGAAAACTCTACTTGGCCCGGCAGGGATTCG
>JBAHVQ010000394.1:108519-136822 GCA_036872915.1 Nanipora kamurai | reverse complement strand
TCCGGTATGGTTCGTCACTCGGAGTAGCACTAACATCATTATTCTTCACCCGAGTTCAGCTTCTACTCTCACCATTTTTTAGTCTTCTTTGAGGTAGTATATTCTACTCCTTCAACAAAAACAATAATTCTCTTTTGTTATAAATATTAATAAGACTCCAATTTAATTACGCAAGCTTGCTCAGCAACTAGGTGAACTCGATGCTCACAAATAACAAAGCCAGCGAACAAGGGAGGAATTGACATAGAGTATTATTTTATAATGCCAATAAAAATTAATTCAGAATTGCTATATCTGCTTTAAGTTTTGACAGCCCCAGCACGTAACAAAAGATGCAGCTGCCTGTGTGTGCAACATAACAGCATTGGTTACAATGTTAACTGTGGTCGCAAGCGAACACATAATAGTACACTTCGTAACTTGTTGACCGTTCAAATTCCAAGAAATTAACACTGAGTACCAGCAGGTTTCACAACCGACGTATTTTTCCGTTAAAAATTTTGACGAAATTAATAAATGCAGATGGGACTTTGTTAATTGAATTCAGGACGCTCGAAAGTGCCATGTATTTCTCATGCAAATGTGAACAGTTTTTTGTTGTAAGCAGTTCAAATTACCTTGGGAAACTGTTTGGGGTCGTTTTTAAAGTACAAACCGAAGTTGAATCACTTGCCTTCAGCTCGCCGTTTTCAGGCTGGTATACAATGGGACTTTTTAAAAATTAGTCTATTCTGGCAGTTTAAAGAGTATACTTGGATAGCGAAGTAGCCCGGTCTGAGCCGATTATCAACAACTTGCTTGTGTCAAATGACGAGAGCATGGCACTGTACGCAATTCTGAGGATTAAGAGAACCATTTGTGGTTAGACTCCACATTTGACGACGTAACTCCTATCCTTTCTATGACATTGACGAGAACTGTGTGACAAGATCCACGAGCAATATTGAATCAGCGAAGTCGTTAATTTCGGTACAACGCTTTTGAAGTCAAAGATTTTACGCATATTAGAAGAAGCAGCTGAAGTGTCTTGACGTTTCTTTGACAAACTGTAGTTCGTTGAAAGGTGGGGGTTTGCAACCACATTTCTTCAAGTTAAGTGGAAAGAGACCCACGACAAGAAGACTTGTTACTGCACAAGATGGCGTATACAAGGTGGAAATGGGTTTTTCCTGGGCCTCTTCAAGCGGAGGACTGTAACTCAAGTGCTGAAACAAAAGTTTTACAAGAACCGTTTTATTACACCTCAACGATACACGTGAATCAGACAACACGATCTGCTTATTACATTTCCGCATGCACTTTTCAAGCAGACTGCAGGAGAAGATATCGTACTACGGTTTGTTACCACCCGGAAGTACTTCACCGCAGTCACGTCACTACTCTAAGCTTCATGGTCGACGGGAAGAACTCTCCAAAAAGACCAACTGTAGCAGTTATCCAAGAGATAAGAGTGTATAAAACGAATTTCAAAGCTGTTTACTATGAGTCGGCTGTTACTTTGTTCCGAAACGTAACCAAACGTCTTTGGACTGCCGTCGGTTTAACCCCAAGAGAATTGGAAGTCACGTACATTTTCACCCTAAGGGTGAAACATCGGGATGAAGAAACTCCAATTAAGAATGTGTCTAAAGCAAGAACAAGATTCTGGATATACAGATACTGATCACTTTATGGAAAATTGGTTGGTATTACGGAAATCTGTCCATTTATTTTCAAAGTAAACTGTAGACTATAGCAACGACGTCTTTTATATAATTCAATTTGTCATTCAAAAAGAGTTTGAATCATTTTTAGATTAATTCATACTATCAATTCTAACAACTTTACGACCTTTTTTTCACGTGTCTCTTGGAACATCTCCACATGTTCAGGAGGAAGTAAACTGATATAACCCAGAGCATATAACCGACCCTCTGCCGTGCACGCTAAATACTTGGCAAGAACGGATTAAGACCGCCAGAGGCGTGGGTCCCTCGGAAATCAACGAGTTTTTTGGAAGTCCCAAAGCACGCATCAAGCATTCTGTCCGTCATAGATATGGACATCAAGCAAGTCGGTCATTGAAAGTCGAAAAGCAGACATCAAGCTTGCTATTCTGCCAAATTATGCTACCTTGCAGATTCAAAAAGTTAGTTCCATATGATTGCACTGTATATACAGTATTTTATTATCTCATTTTGATTTACCATGGTTTCAGTTAATACAAACGTTTAAACCACACAATGTCGCGTTAATGAGTCGACGACCAAGTAACACTTGGATTGAAAATCTTTACTTCAGTTATGAGTTGTTAGCTTCAGCATAGTAGCGACTGCGTGCAGCTGTAGCCTTGGCAAGTTCGTAGTATCTCTGCCTGCGCTTAACTTTGTACATCTTTATGCGTGTCGCTTCTTTCATTGGATCATCGCAAGAATTTTCCCACCTCAAGCTTTCTTTGTTGATGTTCATTGATTCTTTTAAGTTCTCTTTCTGATTTTCAGTTTCATGGATCCTTTCAACTTCAAGGTCGCACGATTTTCTTGTTTTCGTGGATGGATGACCGAGGTCGATAGAAGGCAAAGAACTACAGTCGCTGTCAAATGACCATGTTTGAACAAATGTGTCTGTTGAATCATCTGGCGTGAGGTCAGAGCTAGACCCAGAGGCTTGCTTTGTCACTGAGATGACCTTTTCTGGCTTGTGTTTCTTGCTTCGAGTCTTGGTAAAAACTATAAAAAATGAGTTAAACGTATCATAAATCTTGTGATTTTGGTCCAGCTGATTTGAATAATCTTTCCCGTCGATTTTCTCAAGTAAAATAGTTGGTATCTTATCCGAAATCGATACTCATGAATACTTAGATACATTCCTTTTTCGACCCACTTAAAAAAAATCGATAAATCTGTGAAAGCACTCGAACTGTTTTTTTTTTTTAAATAGCGCATAACGACTTTTAATTTTAAATGAAGGATAGGGAAGAAGGTTTTTCCCTTTCACTTCCCTACTATTTCCGTGCCAATTTACGTTTAATTGATTCAAAACTCCTTTGAGATGGAACAAAAACAACCTTAACCTGTATTCACGTACGTCAGTCAACAATATACCCAAACTTGCTCATCAATCTGTCCCATGATAAGGTCTCTTTGCAAATCGGGTTCATGCAAATACGAAACATTTAATGCACTAGATATACGGCATGCTTTCCCGAGACTTTAACGTTTTCGTTTGAAGGTTTAACTAATAAATTTCTTAATTTTCATTCTTCTACTGTACTTAAGTACATAGAACAAACTTTTCATTTTTCTCACACAAAGTTGCCAAATGTTTAAACAATAATTGTTTGTACTTTGTTAAAGACATTGTCACTTTACTAAATGCTCTCCGTGGTAAGATTATGTAATATATGTGTAAAACAATATAATATCAGTTAAGGTGAACATGCCGTACAATTATACAAACAGTTCATCAAAAATGAGCTAATGTAGCATGCATTAACAGTCAGTTACCTTTTCCCTGCACCTTAAATGTAGAATCCTTATTAGATAATGATGACTTTGAGGTTTCACTCTTTGAATTTAACCGACTTTTTTTGTATTTCTTTCTATTTTTTGAACTTTTTTCTGCAGGTCTTCTATTTCTTTCTGTCATACTATCGAGCCATATACCCGTAAGGCTTGTTCACGTTGTTTCATGTAAGTAACCATGGTAACAAGTATCGATTGTGCCTATTTCTAGTTTCCAGACTTCCACACTTCTGTAAACATTATCTGATGCTGTTCTAAACGATGCCGTCAATGTCAAGCTCGAGCATGAGAATGTGCAGCCTGCACTGGGCACAGGTCTGACACTTCGCTTACCTTTGGTTTGGCCGTTTAGCTGCGAGTAAACTATTCTAATCTGACTTAATCCGAACTCTCTGGGCACTGGATGTAATGTATAACTGTACGAGGGATGATAGTGATGATCGCAGCAGGTCAATAGTCTTCTAAGTTCGGACAAAACAGAAAATAGGATGAAGTGACATTGAAGCTTTGGCAGACTGCACGCACTACCGAGCTTCATCAACTTCAGTGTACTCAGTTGGCATATTGTCAATTTTGTCGAGTGTTTGAAGTGACTGTAGGCGAAATGGATTTTGAACGAATTTTACGCAGTTGACAACAAGGAAACGTTTGTACGAGAAGAAATTACATCGAGAATTATGGATTATCCGCTAACTAATATAAACTTAATTAACAAAAGTGAACTTACGGGAGTTATCTTCAATTATAGTTGTTGACTTGGAAACAGTAAAATCCTTATTATTATTCTCAGGTAAGAAAAGCAGTAGTCAAATGTGAAGTTGTTCGCTAAAATCTTCTCCGACAAACATTAACGAAAGCATGAGGTGTGAAAAACTAACAAAACTGGGTTGAGCCACCTTAACTAAATTAATAGACATCTCTTTTCAATTCTTTGATTGACAGTGATTGACAAAATTGAAGATACAAATCTTCAATCTATAGTCAAAGCAATTTGCATTGCTTAGCAGATTCACGGATTTTAAAAACACCCTCGAATTTTCCGGAAAAAAACTGTTAACAATGAATTATTTTTGTTTTTTTTTCCAACTTAATTGTTAAATTTTATTCGGAGAAAGGAAGTATTTTGATAGGAAGTGCATGACGGGGGGAGAGACGATTTTAAGAAAGCTGTTTGTTATTGTGCTCACTGGAGCAGCTCAAAAGGTCATCGTCTTTGGTTCTTGCGGTTTGGTGTTTTAGTGTAACGCTAGTTACGAAACTATCTCGACGTAAACCGTACCCACGGAGCTCTTGATATAAAGATAACTTCTCTTTTTTATCTTGTAAGTTGCTGAGTCATTTAATCCTGGAGTTTGAATTTCAAAACTGGTGAAATAAATGAGACTTTTCGTCGATTCGTAATTAGCAAGAGGATGCTTTGGTAGTCTTGTTTACTCTAGTAGTTTGGACTGGTTGGGGCTTTTATAGTGTCTAGACGCTGCTTTAGATAACATGGGAGAAGCGGCAAAGGAAACAGAAGATCCATGGGTTTGCCCGAACGACAGAGAGCTGAGTCTCCGTGCAAAGTAAGTGTGAGATTATGGCTGATGGCGATAAATATTTAAAAAAAATCGTTGTTTCCGACGCAGATTCAAAGAATGCATTTGTACCTGCTAGACATTTTTTGTACAGCTTTAGACAAAGGCGGAACATCTCAAAGATCGTCCCATTTTTTCAACATTGTAGGTTATAGTGTATGTACGATGTTATTTTATAAATCGTAAAACGTGATCCCATACGGAAATACAACTTCTAATACTGTGACAGGAATACAATAATATCAGTAAAGTGCCACAATCTACTGGAAAGAAGATACTATTTGGATGGTTTTCACAACTTTTGTTTAATCTAAATTTGGCCAAAATACGATATTCAGGAGTTCTTGTGGTTTTAATGAAAAGAGGATTATATGAGCATTTAAATGGCCAAGAACCGCTCCTTTCCTGTCCGCTTAATAATAAATGAATTTCAAGTACAACGAAACGAGAATGAACTAAATTCTCAGTTTAAACCACTGCTGAGACTTGCTCATGAAATCAATTGTCTATTTGTTGCGCTGCATTTAAAAACTTATTAATAATTTAATCCCAGTTAATTAATTATAAGGGAAGGAAGGAGCATTGCTGGGTACTATGGGTAGTAATACCAGCCTAGTTAAACTGAGGAAATATTCATGCATTCTGAAAAATCTGAACATTTAGCTTGGAGAAATAATGTGGATGTGAATCATACCTAAATTTGCGTTAAATGTTTGCACACTTATTAGCATTAAATCAAAAATGCACATCATATTTTAATTTCTTATAATTTGTGGAAATAGAATGAAGAGCCTGTTTACTCAGGTTATCGCCAGAGGAGGATATTAAAGTTACTAAGTCCATTCCTGGTTAAGGTTTCCTTTTGTATTTTCTTCTGGCTAAATACTAGACAATATTAATGAGCTGAGGGAATGCAACAGACAGTCATCTTGGCATGAAAATATTGAGTTGGCAGGTGCTGGTTTAAATTTAAAGGCATTAAAATATCATCACTATGCAACAGTATAAACATTTAAGGGCTGTATCTGTTCTTTACTGTGGAGGCATTTGAGACTGTGGTCTCCCCTAGAGGTTTATTTTATTAGTTTATAGTTTAACGAAGAATGAAATGAATAAATTATTTGTTATTCAGGTAAAAAGGTTTTTCTAAAATATTAATATTTACTCCATTCATGATGGGGTGAACTAAAAGTTAATATTCATATATTGTTTGTCAAGCATTTGATGTTAGCAATAGTACCAGTATGCGGTTGCCATTTCACATGATAAATCTTTTTTTTATAACATAAGCACTGGTTACATGTTTGTGGATGTTGATCATCCAGTTTGGTGTAGTCTTGAGAAAGACTGTCCGTGAAAGTGACTTATGTTTCAACGGCCTTAGTGGCAGACATCTTCAGAGTTAAGTGAAGAGTAAATAGCAGGTTTGCCAGTATTTGTATATGGTTTGTGCATCATAAGTGGGCAGTCTTACGAGTCACAGTCACTTCCAACAGTCTTTCTCAAGACGACATTAACCTGGATGATCAACTTCACAAACATTTAACAATTTTCCCAGGTTCTAACCATTTACTTTATAAGCATTAGTCTTGGTTTTAGATTACAACAGTAATCAAACAAAAAAACATGTTTCACTCTCTGACAAAGGGCCTTAGCTGGGAACATTAGTATTTTTCTATATAAGTTCAACAGTCTACCAACCTTTTAACTTTTCACACTGTTTTATACTGTAGGTGCAGTATCCTATTTTTATATATAACTGCATTAAATATGACATTTATTGATATAAACTCAGATACCTTTAATGTGGAGAGTAAGGGTATGCAAACCCCCCAGTCCATTAAATTTTTTTGTCAAATCTGCCAATCTGCCATTTGACAATCCAAGTCCACACTGATTTTTTTTTGATATCTCAGTTACATTGATAACTTTTCTTTGACACTTTCTATTGTTTATTTTAGGCTTAGAAGTGGATGGTCATTTCATACTAATAAACAGCAAACTCGTTTTGGTAAAAAAGATTCAATTAAAGAGGAAGAACGGGAGATGATTGAAAATGTGATTAAAAAGTCTGAAGAGTTAAGTTTGAGAGAGGAATACAGAGTTGGGTAATTGAATATGTCATGACCTTTGTTTATAGCTTTATGCTTTCTTAGGGTTGGCAAATAATTGTAAAAGTAATTAGGATTTCCCACTGGTTTTTATCCCATTGATATTTGTTCAATTTTTTTGTCACTCTGTTTCCACATGCTTGTCCAGCCTACCTTGGCTGTGTATTGTGTAGGCTTGTATCCTTCTAAACATAAACATAATGTATAATTCCCCACTTCCCCCTCTTAATTTTATGTGTGATTTATCAATATGGATTAATTGTTTGTTTATTATTCCTCCAAACATTCTTTGGGTTTACTTTATTTTTGTAGCCACCTGGTTGACCGTTTAGAGAACATAAGGAATAATGCAAAAGGCAATGGAGTTACAACATGCTTGTTGTGTGATGAGAAGTTTGGGAAAGTCACCACTTCCCCAATGAAGTGTAATGTCTGTGAAAAGGTAAGTCTGACCAGACTGTATTGCAGCAAATTATGTCTATTAATTTGCCAGTGTGAGACCATCTGTCAGTTGGTCATTTTGCTATCTATCTCCCAAAATGTTTATAAGCATTAAGGTTTCTAGATTAACCCTTTAAAACTCAGTATCTGATATATCAGACACCAGGAACAAAAGAAATGAAAGAACAAAGCAAAACAAATAGAGAACAAAGAACAAAAGAAATAAATATTAAAAGGCTCAGGTAGCATGATAGTTTTGTCAGCAAGTGGTTTCTGAGGAATAATCATTATAATTTTTAATAGGACAGTGTTTTTTTTTGATACACACTGTACATAACAAATCTATTCAGCCACCTTAAGGCATCACCAATACAATATGCTGAATAAAAAAATTGGGTTCATATTAGCTAGAATGTGTTCTGTGTAAAGCCTTACAAACTTACTGCTTTTTTATTAATTTTTACTTTTATATGTTGTGCTTGGTGTAGTATTGTTAATCAAAACACTTATTTCATTGTAGTTGATTGTGAATATGTATCAATAGTTTATTCTAAGCTACAACCACACTTTAATGGTTAATTATGTTATTATTTCAGGCTGCTTGTGGTAAATGTGGTGTTGATACAATTAGCAGTGGAAATGTTCCTATATGGCTTTGTAAACTGTGCAATGAACAGAGAGAGGTAATGAGTTAAATGATTTTTATTCATCTATCGCCAGAGATTGACAGCTAGAAATATAATAATGGAAGTAAAGCTACAACTATTTGCACTGAGGAGTCCAGAGGCATACTATGGCAATTTTTATTGATAACAATATTATTTTGAAAATGACCATTTGAGCATTTTTAGTAAAAAAATCCCTTAGGCCTTTTAACCCTTATTTTTCTGGTTTTTCATTTTATCTGAAAGATTTGCTATAACCAGTTTGTTTGTCTTTGGTAGTTTTGGAAGAAATCAGGAGCATGGTTCTTTCGTAAGATGCCACAGCACAAACTCCCGTCACCAAGAGAACGAAGTACTTACTTAACCTCGGGGGTAAACCATTCCTTCGATAATCTTTCTGATAAGTTTTAAAGGGAACTTCACTGACAACATTTTTCGTTTAACTTTTCTACAGAGTTTTGTTGTGTCAACGCCAGAAATGAATCGAAAATCAAACTTACTGAGTCAAGTCAGTGGTAGGTTTTATATTGCAGTTTACAGTTAAAAGTGCTAAGGACTACTCGAGTTACGAGCTCCTCGGGTAAACCTACGTACAGAGACTAAAATTACGAGACCTTTGATACTGTAAGATCAGGGAAATGGGAGAGTTTCGCTGAGCACGGCAAAAAAGTGTCACTACCTGACTTCATTTCTTTTTGGTCGAAATTGTAAATGAAATGACTTTTTTAATTTAGACGGGAAAATGTTGGCAATTCACTCAATATAATGAGATTGATTTGCTTAGCATGGTCGGATAAATACATTGGTTTATATTCCTTATTTCTTTATAATTAGATTTTTCATTTGTTATTTTTTATAATGACATTTTCCTCCTCACAAGTTAATGTTGGGTTTTTTTTCTAGCATGGGCGGATAAAAAAAAAACATTGGCTTTAATCCCTTATTCCCTTGGGTTTTCTTTTGTTTTAACTTTTTACGTTTTACCATTCCCTTGGGGCCTCTGCCGGGTCCTCCGCTTTTCGGTTAACTGATCGACGTTTTAAAGTAGCAAATGACTAGCCATCATTTACATCTCGTTAATTAGTTTGTCACCAATCCTATTGATTATCTTTAGGTCACATGACTTTTTTTCGCACAATAAAAACACCACCTACTTTTTTTGCATTTACACCTAAGTTTCTATAGTTTACCAACCCTTTGATTATCTACTAGCCATTCAATACTGCCGACGCAGAACTCTACTTTTATAAGATAAGTAAGGATGAGTTCATCACTTTCCTTTGTTTTCTTTTTTCTCTTCTCTTTTTTTCTATTTCTTCTTCATTTTCATTTTTTCCTCATTTGCCCCCTCAAATTTTTCTAATTTTCCACGGATGGTCACCTTGCTCCCCATGGGAAAACCCTGGTTACGCCAGTGATGGGTCGTTAATCCGCTGACCATGTTGTCACGCCTTTTGTGTATCTGCAACTGAAACAGGCGGCGGAAAAATGAAATCTATTTAATTTAAAAATTCAACGAGACTTACCTGTAAGGTGAAGTTGGATTTGGATTCTACAAGTCATGAGAATAAAACAAATAATCCTGACTGAAAGCTTACGGTGTGTTTTTCGGAACATGGTAAAACATGAAAAACAGTCACCTGACGTGATCCATACGAGGATCCATACAACATAGTCTATACAAATAAAGCAACATAATTACAATCCATGGTTTATTGAAGGACAGATGCACAGATATGGCGTCATTAAAACAGTGAACTAATCACAACAATCTCAGTGATATCATCAGCCATGCCTTATGATATCTCGTAAGCGTTAGGACAATGGTTTGGATTAGATTTAGGATTATGGTTAAAATTAAGGTTTAGATTTCGGTAAGAGTAAGTTTCAGTTTCCTATGTGCGGTGTTGATCCCTGAGGAGGTCATTCATCACTAGTGATAAGTGACCTGGGGTCACTCATCCCTGGGGGTCGTTTATCTCTGTAACACCGGCAACGACCTCCGTTGCTCGGTCGATTAGGGCACTGAACTTGAATGGCGGGTTGCGAGTTTAATTTCAAGTCGAGAGGCCTTGGAGAAGTATTTTCGCTACCGATCCTGGCCGAGTCTTAAAAAAGAAATTTCTGACACTCAAAATATTACCTACAACCAAAACATTTAATTCTAAATACCATCATATGTTGTTTCCAGAGTTCTATTCGGACTCTGACCAGGAATCCAGTTTTTCGTCAGAAGAAATCCTGGATGATGACCATGGCCACTGCCCCATACGGCCCCCCACTGTGGAGTCCACCGATCGCGTAGATGGCTCAGCATTACGTCAGAATTCGTCCACCAAGACTGGAGAGGCTGATAGTTTATCGCTGTCTCGTTCTACGAGTCAACAATCTTCCGATTATCGCCGTGGCTCACGTCAAAGCTCATTCGAAATCTCTGACGACGACAGCAGCAAAAGATCTAAAATTCTTCATCACAGCCCCGTGATGGGTAAGCGATGATCATGGCTGTAAAAAGCCAAAATAATTAGGAAACTGTCTAAAATGTTGAATAGCAGGAAATATTGACGTTTCAAGAGAAGTTACTTCGACTCCTAAAACGTCGGTATTTGCTACTGAGTGCCAAAGAAACCCGGAAAGACTGGGTTCTAGATAACCAGCGCGAGCTGTGATTGGTCGTTGTAAATCTTTAGCCAATCACAACCGCTGAACTCCATATGATTGCAACTTGTATTGTTTACTCGTGTTGGTCCCTAGTAATGTTTTCCCTAACAATGTTTCCACAGTGGGCAAACGGAGAAACATTTGAGAAAACAACGAAAGTCTCGAATGCTGCTACAATATACCGTAGCCAGCCGATAATTTGAAAAAGCATAAAACAAAACATATTCCGAATATAATCATCTTGTAAAACTCAAAATATGAGCCAAAAAAACGAGAGAGAATGTTTAAATGGTAATATTTCGAATTTATTACAAATTCATTCTCTTATGTTTTTTGGCTCATGTCTTGAGTTTTACAAAATGATATATTCGGAATATGTTTTGTTTTATACTGCTACAATATTTATGCAGAAATTAGCGATCCACTTACCAAGGTAACGAGCCTTTCGCAGACTCAAGTCACGTGATACAAAATGCCGATACTGGACGGCAAACCACTGAAGAGAGCATCCAGAAAAGAACACCATGCTTCAGGAATTGGAACTATTTTATTTGACATCATGTTTACATTCGTTTGCCATGAAGTATGGCGGATTTTTATCCCGTCATCGTCGAACCACGTCTTCCCTGTTTTTGTCACAAACACTGAATGATAACAAACTTTGAGTTTTAATGACCCAGTTGATACTCCTTCAGCTGAGGCGGGACTCAGACGCACGTTCCCCCTAACTACTGTACCCCCGGTCGAATCCCATGCTAAATTTTATAAAATTGGAAAGGAAATTGCTCGACGAAATACTCTCGATGTTTTCTCCATAGAACATTTTAATTCATTGCTCAGTTTGACACAGAAATGGTAAATGTGAGTTTTACTAAAAGCCTTTTCTACGTTATTTTTTAAGACCGTCTAAAAAAAAATACAACGCCCTAAAAATGGTTTGTTGTGCTTTCCAGAATTTGTTGTACCCCCCGGGAGTTTCTACACTAGTACACTCCTAGTAATAACACATCTCCAACTGTCGTTAGTAGGCAATTACTATGGACTTAGTAGGCAGTTAGTATGCATTTCGGCTCGTTTGGTCCATTTTGAATTTACACACTAACCGGACTGGTTCAGATCAATAACGGGTCGATCAGAAACCACCATCTCCACGGATTGATCGATCTGGGTTTGAGCTTTCACAAACTCTTTGTGTAGTCGACATAGTGCTGTACGTCGTCATAGAAATACTTCCACTGTAACAGTGCTTTTAAATTTGCCTCATCAGTTCGTAAAAAGAAAAGACGCAGCGTTAGCAGTAACTCCAGTGGACGAAGTAACTCGTTGACCGTTGCTCGTATCAATGGTGAAGGACTTCCTGCAGACCATGACACTAACTCTCTTGGAGACATGTTGAGCAGTGAGTTAAAAACTGAGGAACTATTTCGAACTTACGGGAAGGATTACAAGCTAGAAGGTACTATTATTTAAGTTATAATATATGTTGAGTTATATAGATTGTTCATGTTATAGTAAGAGAAGGTTGTACATTCCCCTCGCTCCCACTAAGTCCTCCCCCGACTGTCATATCACCCCGAGTGTTTATATCGTAGTACATAAACATGAAAAACAGTTTTTTGCTTCTTTTCGAAAATAAATGCAAATTGATGACAGAAGTTAAAAAAAAGTACCTGGTTGAATGAGGGAAACGGGAAGATGTCCTGATGAAACGATAAATTCACAATTAACCTACACTACTGAAGTCAGTCCGGTCCGCCGAATTCCTGAAGGTGCAAGTTCAAATCCCGCTGGAGTCAACTTTTTCAGTTGACTTCAGCAGTGTAGGTTAAATGTGAATTTATCGTTTCATATTGCCCTTAGGATGATTCTGAAATAGAAGTGTCCTGATGACCTTCCTCACATTGCTAGGGTTACAGAAAATAGTTATGGCAGATTGTAAGTGCTTGTCGAAATTTGCGGGCGAAAAGTCATTTTAACGCTGGTTTATTTTGCTTGAATAAGTAAGGGAAGTATTATGATGTCTTTGTAACTTCTTCTGACTACAGGTCCTCTGGGAGTTCTTGAGTTTACTTTGAACTATTTGAAAGACATCAAACGTTTGGATGTCCACATCCACGATGCCAAGGTAGCTTGGTTTGTAATTTGTTTGTATTGCTAATCGAAAAACGATTGTTATATAAGAAGGGATGCTCTATTAAAATACAATAACATCATAGCCTTCCTCTCTATTAGGGACTGCGGGCGATGGATTCCACTGGTACTTCTGATCCCTATGTCAAGATACATCTTCTTCCCGGAGCTAGTAAGGTACGAAATGTATACACCTAGCTGGCATTACTTTCAGTAGTATTTTCTTCACCTTGGTTTCTGTACCCTTTCCTTAAACTCAAAATTTTGAAAGGGAATCAGGACAGTATACATATAGTGAATGATGAAAGGAACAAATTAAAGTCGGCAAGAAGCACGTTTCCAGGGGAATTTCGAACATATTTCACAAATATTTTAGTGCTCAATGGTCATGCAAGTGTTTTTTGTGAATTTGTTTTGTTCTACGAGTCTCGTTTCTGTACAGAGCACCATCTTTATGAGGTCTATAAGACTGCTAAGCTGCCGCCTACGTCAGAAGAGCTCTGAAATGAGTGCAGCTAAAACAAAGCCCAATGTAGCACATACTCCAGACAATTCAATTTGTTCTTATCGTGAATGGTTGTTACAAAAGAGCACTTTTGTGTCGCGTTCATCGAAAGGAGAGCCACGTTCCTGGCTAGGTAAAGGATCTGTTTCTTACAAGGTATCCCCCTATTGCTATTTCCTCAAAAATGTCCGTTATTATGACTATGTAAAATACATTTCAATGAAGGATATGGGTTAACGTAGATAATACAGCAAAGTGTGTGTGATCGAGTCGTGTTCACTGTGTTATCTGTGTTTGTGTTTTTTTTAGAGCAATAAAACTCGAACTCGAACCCACCATAAAACACTTGACCCGGTGTTTGATGAGATCCTGGCTTACCATGGTATCACTGAGGAAGACATGAAAAACAAAACGTTACGGTAGGGGACGGTTACAGAAAAACAAATTAATTTCCCATACTACATCTCTTCACTTCGTTGTTTTAACTTTTTCCTTGATATTTTTAAATTCATAAGTCTCTGTTTTATCTTCTGTAGGTTACAAGTTTTGGATGAAGACAGGCTGAGTAGGAACGACTTTATTGGTCAGACAACCGTGCCACTAAAACAAGTTCTCATGATAAATAATAAGAAAATGCAAAAAATACTTGAACCAAAATCAGAGGTAAAATCTTATATTTATCTCTATTAATAAGTACCACTTGTTTTGTTAATTCTTTCAAGACACGTTACTTAATCAGCTTTTCTCGGATTTTCTTATTTTTTCCGTGAACAACGATTCTGGTGTATTCTAGGCTGAATTCGATGAGACGGTGAGTAGTTTGATTTATAGTCTTAATGATGCCATCGTTCGTGTAGTACTAGTCTAATGCGTCTCACTGTGTGTGCCTAACTGTTTGCCTATCTGTCTGTCTCCTGTCTGTCTATCTTGCGTTCGTTGGTCTTATCTTTCTCTCAAATCCATCTGGGTCCGTTTGTCTGACAAAACATTCATCTGTCTGTCTGTCTTTCTGTCGGTTGGTCTCCCTGTCTCTTTGTCTAAGTGTCTCAGTCTGTCTGTGTATTTCAGTCAGTTAGTCCTGTCCTTGTCTCTTTTCTTCTTACTCGCAATCAGAGCTATTCGGTTCATCATATTACCATTTTTTGGACATCTCTTCGTCTCTAGTCTTCCGATGATTCACCCGGCCGCATCCACATTTCGTTACGTTACCTCACTAAGGATGAGAAACTTGAAGTTGGCATCATCCGTTGCGCAAATCTGGCCGCCATGGACTCAAATGGATACTCCGATCCGTACGTAAAATGGTAGGTACCCGTATATAAAATGGTAGGTACCCGTATGTAAAATGGTAGGTACCCGTATGTAAAATGGTAGGTAACCTTACGTGAAATGGTAAATTGAATTGAGTTTCCTAACGTAAATTGAAGTTTGGTAAACGGCTTGGTAAGTAGTCGCCTGATTATGGTTCAGCTCAAGACTAATATTTCATTTAACAATATCCGGATGTTTTAAATATCTGATAAGTGTGTCTTGCTTAAGGATGTTAGGATTAGACAACAACAAGAATAAGAACGAAATACAATTGTCAAAAAAAATGTGGAAGGTTTGATCGCTGAATTCATCTTAAAAACATCGTGAAAGTCATGGCCCTCATAATTGCATTACTCCAGGTCCCCATGGTAACTTATTCCACCCTTAAATCTGCACAGAATGTAAGAAAAGTTTACTTAATATACGACAGCTTATTACACGTAGGTACAATGAACTTTCATTCTCTCGAATTTCAACCAGTTTTCGCTCGCAATTGCTCTGCAATGTACTGTACCGTTTTTAATCTTGGATTCATCGTAATTCTTCCTTGTTCGTTCTCCCCCCTGAAGTTACTTACTTCCGGATCCTACTAAAAAGACCAAACGGCGAACTAAAGTAAAAAAGAAGAATCTAAATCCAGAATTCAATGAGGTAAATGTCAATTTTTAGTTTCGATTTAGCGGGGGCGAGTGAGTTGATGGTGAATCTTACAGAGACGATTCTGTTAGTATCGTGGCAATGAATTGGCTCTTGAAAATAAAAATTTGCTAAGCATTAATTTTTTCGTATACGATTAAGATTCTATTAGATCGAGGGAATTCATGATATGTTGATGAGGTTTGACTTGAGTATGTTTCGGAACCAAGACTGCTTTCGAAATAGAATTCTCTGAAGAAGGAAAGAAATTTAGGAATTAGAGGGTGCATTTGTGGTTGCAGAAGGCATTTATGGTATAAAGAACGTGAAAAGTAGTATAGATCAGATAGGATGTGTTATGATGAGGTTTCTTGAATAGATATAAAATAATAAACATATTGAAATTCAAATACATGAGCAACAGAGTAAGGTACAGATTGCAAGATAGGTTTTGGACTTAATGATTAATTTTGGTTATTCTGCTGGTGTATTTTATGTAATTCATTGAAGTTTAAGGATGGCTTTTAACTTATTCGATATTTCGGTGGTCCCCTAACCCTTCTGGCTTTTTGCACTTTCTTTGGCTTTTTTCTTTTTCACATTTTTCTTTTTCATCGCATTGTAGACTTTTACCTATAAAATTCCTCACAATGAACTTGCCAAACGAACTTTGGAGGTTACGGTCTGGGACCATGATGTCGGAAAATCTAATGATTTTATTGGTAAGTTAATTTTTAATCGCTGGTGAAGTCAATTTGAAGTTATGTTTGCTAATCTGATGAATTCATGGGATAGTAAAATTTAATTGCTCATAAAGTAATCTTAATAAATCATCCGCTTCTCCCAGTTGTAGAAACGGAAAAATGACCGGAAAGGATTTTCCGGGTATCAGTAACAAAACGAACATGCAATTGCACTCTTGTTGCAGTTCGCTAAAGCATTTCAACCCTCATAAGATTACATTTTCGGAGGGGTTTGTCTCATGCTTACACTGAGTTTTGTTCTATTTTCTTTTGTCCTGGAAGGTGGTGTACATTTAGGTATCCATTCCAAAGACTCTTTACTCAAACAGTGGTTTGAAACGCTGAAATATCTAAACAAAGAGACCAAATATTGGCATGCAATGACAAGGGACATAACATTACACGAAGCGGAATAGAACCAAGACAAGACCCGCGTAGTTAGTTGGCCACAGTAACCGCAGATTGAAATGAAAGAAGATGTTCAATAAGTTTGGAAGGATTTATTTTATGACTAGAATTAATACTTAAATGTCCCCGGAGACCCTAAGATGTCGGCTAAAACCTGATAAGTACCAAGATAAAATACTCATAATAATATCTTCTATAAAAGTCTCCATCGCAGTGACTACATTAATTTCTTCTTTTCCAAAATGCTTTTGTAAATCCTTTAAAAATCATCTAAAGCCTACAACGTAGACCTCGGCGTTCCTTTCTCGGACAGCGAATCGTGCTCAAGACTTTACATCAAAGTTTCTGAGAATTCCAAGAAATCCATGATGCAGTAGACAGGAGAAGAGCTCTCGGGAAGGTAATATAAGATCGAAACACTACATCCAAACGGCCTCCATGTTGGCCATTTTTGGCTTCATCTTTATCTCATTGACTGGTTTAGTACGTCCAGAAAGATACCCATGGGCGCAATTTTTGGCTTAACTTTTTCAGGATTAGGCAGCCTTCCGGTCCAGTCTGTACCGAGTTCAGTGCAGATTGAGTTCAGTGTGAAAACTTTGGTTCCCTGGCCCAGTTACAAAGAATAAGGGCCTGGTATCTATTAGAGACTCCTGCTCTCCTGTTTGCTTAAACTTTCGCGCTTTGACATCGGTAATCCGCTAAGGTCAAGGCAAAATTTGTGTTGTGTTTTTCATCAAACAAAATAGCTTTTTGTTTAACCAGAATCCAGGGTACATTCAGCATAACGTGACTTTCTCTAGTAGACTAATAGCTTCATTCTCAACGATAAACAAGAACAGTGGGAACTGTTACTTTCTGCCCAAGCCAAAACATGTCCTGAAACATGCAGTTACCAAAGTTGGTATAGAAAACGTTCTTGTTCACCTGTACTAACGCGTGATTAGTGAACCGTGAACGAGGACGGAAGACGTTGGCCAGGGAAAAAACCAAACGAATGTAATTCAATGTTTGTTTCAGACGTTTAAAAGTCCCTCCTATAAATTTCATAGTCAGCGTGGGAAAATGTTTTTGCAAGCTATGATTGGTAGATGGTTGCTTTTGTAAACTTTCATCCAATCACAGGTCATGTAGGTAACCTAGAACCCAGTCCCACCAGGGTTTATGGAGTGGTCAATTGATTCAAGAACTTTACACCTAAATAGTGAATCCTGGTGAGCCAATCCCGTTTCCCAGCCCCATTTTTTCCAAATCCTACTTCCTAGTGCCCAATTGATGATATCAATGATGATTCTATCGGATCATATACAAAGTATTTTCAGTCACGCCACTATTGTAAACCAATCAGGATTTTTGGCTGTATACGAAATTTTGGCGGAGTTGGCACGTTTAGATCATAAGGCAATAACCAACGTTGATCGGCGTTCTTTGACTTTGAAATAAACTAGATTTTGAGTCGTCAACTCATTCGTGACTGCATGATTCGTTTTCGAACCATACGACTTTAGTATTTTAATCTGGCTAACGCCAGACGATTTTACTCGTCAAGGGAGAGCCCTCAGTCATGAAGGAGTTAAATAGAAGGAGATATATTTGAGTTTAAATTTTGCAGACAAATTTTGGAGATGAATTTCATATTCTATGGGTGTATGTCGATTTATGGAATCTGTGATGTTTGATGTCGGACTGTGAAGCTCCATGTCGTATCCGAAAAAGCGTGAACAGTGAATTTTACTCAAATTTTGTCAAATTTTTTTGCGAACTTTAGGGTTATGTGGCACACCAACCCTATCTCCCCCTCAAATTGAGATAATATGCTATTTGTCAACTTGCGGTTAAATTAACTGTTGTAGTCCATTTCAAATGACACGGAAAATTCAGGGAGGTGTGATTAAGGTAAACCTGATCCTAATCAAAACCCTGACGCTAACTGAAAGGGGGGCCAACCCTACCCAAATGGAGATGCTAACCCAACCGGAACCAAACCACCCCCACTAGTGAAACATCCCTACTGATGCAAAAATTGTGGGAGCGTGTATTATGCAATATCTACCCTTGAAATTGACTACTACAGTCAATTTGACTGCAAGTTAACAATTAGCGTATGCACTCAATTTGAGGGGAAGATCATATTGGGCACACTTAAACACCCCCAGCCAGAATGTACACATCTGATTTGCTTAAACTTTGTTTCTTTTGCAGTATCAAGTTGGCGGATGGAAACTAGTGCGCACTGAGGTTAAAACTCTTTATCCGGTGTTCTTTGTTGTGCACGAGACTTGCACGTGGCGGAAATTTGTAAATTTTTGAGTGCTACCGGCGCTTAATTATATCCATAGACTTTGTAGTAATAGGTTTATATGAATTTGCCAAGTGAAGGATAAAATCAGTGGATAAAATATGCTGAGCAATGATGACGTAATACTAACTATAACATCTTGTGTAATTTAATGTTAGCCAGACAACGGGTTGTATTGCAGCTATGGACATCACTGGAAAATCAGTGCAAGTAGAAGAGCAAGCTTTGGTTAAAGACAAGGTTCAAGTTCCTTTGCCATTCCTTCGGTTCTGTAATGTTTCCATTAGTTTGCTGTTTGTGGATGTTGTCGTCTCTGTGTCTCTGTGGCTTACCGGTGGGCATTCTGCCTACATGAAGAAACACATACTACATTTCAACTTCAAGGATTCTGTGCTTGACTTAGCAGTCCTTTCTATCGTTCGAGCAGCTGTGTTGGTGTATCTCTATACCAAGCTCGAACGAATTACTTTAGCTACATTAAATTCACCATATGAACAAAGACTTTTAAAGAAGAAGAAGATATACCATCGCTTGCCAATTGCAATAACGTTTTTATGTTTTGCATACACCGTTACGAAAGGAATATTTGTATACCTTGCAAGGAAAAATAATAATATAAAAATGCACAAGACCTACAACGCCCTCGTTATTGCATCCGCTGTTTTCTGTCTCGTGGAATTCGGTCTCTCGATTTCTAGTCCTTACTCTATGAGAAAGCTTTTAAAATATGTGGTACAGCGCACACAGGATGATGAAAATAAAGAAAAGAAGAACAGAAAAGTAGATCTACGTCGTCTTTTAACATTAGCAAAATCCGTAAGTACTGAAATCATCTCATTCTTGAATATGCAACCAGTCTGTAGGTAGAACACATTTTAGTTTGCATGTGATAAAGTTGGAGTTCATACAAACTTCTTTTGAACTGGAAATTTAGTTTGTTTTACTCAAACGAAGTCTTATAGCTTTTCCATATCCCAATTTCACGTTGCGATAAATTATACCGTAATACATTACAGTTTTTACATAATTATACCTTCTTGAGATACTTAATACACATAAAATGTTTTCGTCGCTATTGCAATCAGTTTAAAATATTGATCCTCACTGGCTAGCTTTGTTGATTTGAGCTTTAGTTCACTATTTTGTCTCCTGAGAATGGCAGTCACGTTCAGCTTGTCCTTCTTTGGTTTGTAAACTAGATCACCAATCATGTCAGTTTGTTGGCTTAACATTTTCTTTCATGCAGAAATTTAGCATATCTGTGAGATGATCTCATAAGGTCACTTGAAACTCCGCACATTGGGAATCAGGAATGTTTGTCTAATGAAAGAATTTTTGATTCCATTAATCTTAAACCGCATGACGGATCTCTTTAAGAACTTAATATCTGAGGTCATTTTTTGACAGAAAAATGACGTCAAACATCGAGTGCTAAAATTGGATACCCTGGTACAATGCTCTTACAATAAGACCATTAATGGAGAACTTCTTCAACATTTGATGTTAGTCTACAACATTTGATGTTAGTCCACAACATTTGATTTTAGTCTACAACAAACATCATCAGTTTCATGATTCTTAAGTTCTGGCAGTTCACCAACCCTTTTGATTATCTTTTAGCCCTTCAATACTGCCAACACAGCACTCTACTTTTATATAATTGTTTTAAGATGTTCCCTATATTTTGGTGCTATATTTAATACGGTAAACAGTAAAATAATAATTATAACTGATAAATTGGCAGGAAAACTAAAATAATTTCATATTTTACCCTAACATTAAAACATCTGAATACCTTGACATTACTGAAGTTTGAACAGAATAACTTGCAATAATTGGCCTAATTACATTTATAAAAATTCTAGGAGTTTGGGCTACTTGGTGTGGCTACCTTTGCATTACTTATATCATCTGGTTCTCAAATGGCTGCTCCTTTGTTCTTTGGTGAAGTAATCAATGCTGCAAGCAATTCCAGACATAAAGGAATGGGTAAAAAACAAACTTTGTTTTACAAAATATGATAACTTCTCTTGAAGTGCTCTTTAGTGCTCACTAAGAAATGAAAAGAAAATGAGCAAACCATGACTACTCTGTGATACCACATGTCTCTTTTTTGGTTTAGGAGGGTTAAATAGAACCATTTTAATTTTGTTTGGAGTTTATGGTGCTGGTGCTGTGGCCAGTTTGGTCAGATCTTGGCTTTACACATTGGCAGGTCAAAGAATGGTTGCAAGAGTCAGGAGACAGGTCAGAAATTCTCATTAAAACATTTTTAATGTACAGTGTATTTTAGAATTGACATCAACTGAATTTCTACCTGTATCATTATGGGTGCAAGAGCCCCACTATAGTAGACCCCAATCATGATTTTGCAGATAAGTTTGAAAAATCATGGGGTTGAACTTCACTCATGAAAACATCCATAACTGTTATCAGACCAATGATAAATTCTCAAACTAAAGGCATTCCATGATGACATTATCTGATTAAATAGGTAAATTACACTGGGGTGTTACTAGTTTGAAGAATGGTCTTGAGTGCGCAAAGTACCCATTTGGGGAGCTCAGAACTTTTCTGAGTTTTCACAAAGCTTGAAGAACGAGCCTTTCGTTGATTATTAAACATTTTGGTTCTTTTTGTTTACAGCTTTTTAATGCTATTTGTCGACAAGGAATTGCTTTTTTTGATTCAAACAGGTAATTGTACATATTTAATTCTTTATTCAATCAAATGCCTCATTCCAAACACAATATTATGCCAGTGTTCCTACTTCTTAATCCATTTGTTTTTATAATACTTAGTTTATTTGTTTGATGATTTTGTTTGCCTTGTTTGTCTGTCATTGCATTAATATTTTAAATTAAAATCCATGTTTTAGAACAGGAGAGCTTATAAATCGTCTGTCATCTGATACCCAAGTCATCCAAAATGCTGTAACTGTAAGTTCACTTATTGTAGATTGAAAGGCAGTATCTCTGTCCAGCCTTTTAACCTTCATCAATTGTTATCTCAGATTATCAATCAGTGTAGTTGGCAAGGAGGGAGAAATATTGTGGAAAGATTGTGCATTTTTTAGATGTAACATCAGTAATATTGGTAAAATGGTCATAGATATCTGATGCTGTGCTTACTGGATGTTACTTTGGCTAGAAGGCAATTTAAGATGTGGAAGCGTGTTACCAGTGCTTAACTTTTGGGATTATATGATCAAGGAGTGTTACTCTTTCTAAACTATTCTTTTTTTCCCAAGCAATCAGCTCCTTAACTACCATCAACACTGTCAGATACTTTGCCTTACTGCATTGGGAACCCAATGTCATGTATTTTAATGGTTGCTGTTGCAATTATTACTTTATTTTCACTGTTTTTATTGTCATTTTATTGCAATGTAGGTGAATATTTCAATGTTGGCAAGATACAGTATGCAAATTATTGGTTCTCTGGTCATTATGTTCGTCCTCAGCCCAAAACTTACTGCAGTTCTTCTTTCTGTTGTGCCAGTCATTGGGGTTGGAGCTCAGCAATATGGTGGGTGGTTGATTAACTTCTTTCCAAGTTATAGAATAAGGACTTTGCTGAGCTTTGCACATTTTAATTAATTTGAAATGAAAATTACAGGAGGATATCTCCAAAGTCTGCGTAAAGTATTTCAAGACAAGTTGGCATCAAGTTCAACAACTGCAGAGGAAACATTTAGTAGCATGAGGACTGTTCGGTCATTTTCACAAGAAAAAAAGGCTATGAATTTATATAAAAGGGACATTGATGAAACATATAAAGTGGGGAAGAAAATTTCATTTGCCACAGGTATGAAAAATAACAATTTTAGTAATTAACCATTCTTTGTCTTTCCAACCAGCATGCTCCTTCTAACATCCCCATATGTAAATATCTTACAACATAAACCACTGCAGGATAATAACTGAAAATTTATTATTTCTGTAGTTCTGTTCTTTTATTCTCTGATGATGTCACTGTCATACCTGTCAACTCTCTTGATCTCATTGAATCACGAGAGACCTTGTTTCTTGATTTGGAAACTCATTACCCAACCTCCTGATTTCAATCAACAATCTTCAAATACCATGTATCTTTGAGAGTATCATTGATGCGAATTGGGAAATCAGAAAATGAGTTTCCAAATCAGTAAACTCCTGACAACATCAGAAGAGTTGACAGGTAATGTACTATACATGTATCAACAAAGTATAAGACCCATGAAATTAATTTAAAATACCTATTTTTGTTGAGATCTGTTATTTATAATCCAGAGCCAGGCCACAACTTAAAGAAGTATAAAACAAAACAAAATCTGACAAAAAAAAATCCTAAAAAAACCTTTGAAAATGCAATTTTACTACAAAGTCATCTTCAGATCAAGTGATTCTGTTCAGTTATTATCCCTTCTCTCTCCTCTTTGCCACCTTTTGTTCCCTTTCCTCCCCTTTGTTGCAGTCCTTTTCCATTTTTACTTCCTCTTCATCTCTCTTCCATCTCCTTTCTCATCTATCTTCCTTCCCATTCTCTTTCCTTCTACCTCCATGTTCATTTCTATTCCCTCTCCACCTCTTTCTTCTCTCCAGTTCTTCTCTCTTCCTCACCCCTCCTTGTTTATTCTCTTATTGTTCATCCCTGTTCCCCTATTCACCTTTTTCCTCTTGCCCTGTTGTACCTTCATTTCAATTTCCACTCTTCTCTATATTTCCATTCTTTCATGTGTTTCTGCTCTATCTTTGGCATACATTTGCCCCGCTCTGTACCCCTTCCTAACTTTCCATTCGTGAGCAAAATTTACAGTATCTTTACAAATTACTTTTGGTTTAAGGTGATTTGTTGTCAGACATCAAAAGTTTCAATAATTCTTACGTTTTGCACTGAATAATATCCTAAATAATTGTGAGTATGATTTTCACCTCCAGGTCTTTTTAATGGAATTGTTGGAATAATTGCTCAGGTATATTTTTTGATATACAATCTTAGTAAAAACCATAATCAGCCGACAATTTTAAAAAGTAAAGTATAAAACATCTTGAAATTAACATCAAAATTAACATCTTGAAACTTGAGATACAAGTTAAAACCGCACCTGTCTTCGTCTTCTTTAAACTTGTATTTCAAGTTTTGAGATGTTAATTTTTGGATTATGTTTTATACTTTACAATCTCAGTAGTGGTGCAAAACCTCTTGATGTGGTGTCATAGTCCATCATGTTTAATTTCTTATAGGGAGCCATCTGCCTTGTTTTGTGGTATGGAGGAAAGTTGGTCTTTGATGGAGAACTAAGTGTTGGAATCTTGACGGGTATGTTATAGTTACAGTTGTTATTGCATTGCTCGTATCTTTTCGGTCCTCTACTAGGAAATGATGGAACAGGAGCAAAACCTCATGACACGGTTCTCTTTCAGTCGCCATACGTCAGTCTTTTGTAACCAGACGAAGTTTTTGGTACCAGGAAACTTTTTTTTTTATTTTCAAGCTTTTATGTTGTACACCTTAAATGTTGCTATGGCATTTGCATTCCTGTCTTCATTATATGGGGACTTTATGCAGGTAAGAAAGGCGTAAATTTTAACCTTTTCATGGATGATTCTTTTTCTTGTTGTTCTTCCTCCTGTTGTTGTTGTTGTTTTTTCTTACTCAGTTCTTCTTTCACTCGTTTTAACTTATTGTTGTACGATAGCAGTGTGCAGAATACTGCCTACTTTTCTACAGCATTACTCGTCAAATAATCCCTCCGCACTGTACCAAAACCGGTCTAACAAAATGTCTTTTCAAAAGAAACAAGACGAGGCTTAACTAAGCTTATATAAATCCAAAAAAGGTTGGAAAAATTGGAAAGACCTTCGCTCGAAAAGGAAGTTCTTGGCAATTTCCCAACCCTTTTGCCTACGTAACAGCCTACTTTTGCTGAACACGAACTTAGTTCATGTGGGAACTCGGTAAATCTCAGACGACCAGTGGGCGTTCGTCAAGCTCGTTCTTTCGCAACCTAATTGAGGGTTCTATCCCTTCTAGGGCTCAGAAGTCGTTTTTCTAAGAGAATGAGCTTGACGAACGTCCACTAGTCGTCTGAGCCTACTTTTACATCACTGTGAGGCGTACGTAAGGCTTGTAAACGCCCAAACAAACTGTACTAAAGTTATCTTCACACCTTAAGTAAACTATGTTGCTCGCAAGAAGCGGTTTCTTATTTGTACAAATGAGTCAGTTCACTTTATGTGTAAGCTACATCTTATTTCTGTCGTATGAGGTCAGTATCAGTATAAGATTAACTAAAACCATATTATAATTCTTCGTAAGTAATTGATCGGTTTTGTCTCTGCCTTGCTTCTCTTTTTTAAGGCTGTTGGGGCATCTTTTCGAGTCTTTGATCTTCTCGACCGGGAACCCGAGATTCGTTTAACTGGAGGGACAATTTTATCATCTGCTCGTCTGACACTTGCATTTGATGCTGTTAGTTTTGCGTATCCAACCAGGCCTGACAACCAAGTTCTCAAGGTGAGTTAAGGAAAACAGGCTAGGACTTAACTGTTATGTCAAACCATTTAGTTTGTTACGTACTTGATTTAAGTAGAGGAATGAACTCGAGTGAAGAACAATGACGTTAGGTGCTACTCCGAGTGACGAACCAACCGGACAAGTCGAGAAAACTCTACTTGGCCCGGCCGGGATTCGAACCCGCGACCTTAAGTTTACTAGTCCGAAGTTTGGTTGGGTTTACTAGTCGGACTAGTAAACCGAAGGTCGCGGGTTCGAATCCTTGCCAGGCCAAGTAGAGTTTTCTCTACTTGTCCGGTATGGTTTGTCACTCGGAGTAACATCTAACATCATTGTTACGTACTTGTTGCACATGTCTCTTTTCCGTCGCATTTAATGTCTCGCGTCGAATAAAACGAGTTTAGACGTCGACATTTCTTCTTATTTGAAGCGTCTCATTAAATGCGACGGAACTTCGACATCTAAACTGGGTCTTAGTTTGACGAATTTAATTAATGTTCATAAATGACGACCTTACTAATTACAGCATTTGAAAATAGAAACTGTAGGGAGCTACCTTAATAAAGGATTACTGTAGTGATTGGTAGGAAATTATGAGAATACTGCCAAGGAAAATTGGAATTTTCTTAATTATTCTTTTTTATGTGCCGAAAAGGGATTTACCCTGTATATTAATATACACAACAATATACACTATAACTCAAGCCGTCTACTAAAACGTATTGAAATACGAAACATGAATTTATAATTTTGAATTGCTATTAATTGCCGCAGTTTTTGTTTTCAAGAATTTATCCTTATGTGTTGAACCTGGTGAAACAGTGGCTCTTGTTGGCCCAAGTGGTGGAGGAAAATCAACTGTTATAAGTTTAATTGAAAGATATTATGATCCAGACTCAGGACAAATATTTCTTGGTAAGAAAAAGCATAAAGTACGAATTTAACCCTTTCCTGACTGAGGACTTTCCCCTTGACGAGTAAAATCGTCCGGCGTTAGCCAGAGTGAAATACTAAAGTCTCTGTAGGTCACTGAGGACCTATACGGACAGGCAGGAGTTGAAATTAATGCCATACATGTCTTATAATGAATATCAATGCCCAGCATAGGATACGTAAAGCCACAGCAGAAATATCAAAAGTTTAATATAAAAAAAAAACCCTCAAACTTTTGACTTCTATGTTTTGACTTGATTTCTACTTCGGCTTTAGGACGTATCCTCTGCCGGGCATTGAT
Organism: Nanipora kamurai; assembly: GCA_036872915.1. Taxonomy (NCBI): domain Eukaryota; kingdom Metazoa; phylum Cnidaria; class Anthozoa; order Scleralcyonacea; family Helioporidae; genus Nanipora; species Nanipora kamurai. The sequence goes on along the minus strand of JBAHVQ010000394.1, from coordinate 110,100 downwards.
ATTCATTATAAGACTGAGGTTTCCGCCTGGTGAATCTATTGCCGCCATAATTCCACACATGATGTTGTAATCTGTGTCCGCAATCCAAGAGTTTAAAATAAATATGTCTTAAAGTTTTAAATCTGCAAAAATATTCTATTCTGTTTGTCTTTTGCATGTCATTCGATTTAAATGTCATTCTGTCATTTGCTTAATATCCTTGTACCTGTATTTCTTTCTTTCGTGTTTTTTCTTCTTTCTTTCCTTTTTCCCCTCATCCTCCATCACTTCAATTTTTTCAATGCGTTTTCGAAGGGGATTATTCGTTGTCCAGTCTTGATCCAGAGTGGTATAGAAAAAGAATTGCTCTGGTTGGGCAGGAGCCAGTTCTCTTTGGTGTAACTATTGGAGAGAATATTGCATATGGAAGAGATGCTTCTCAAGAAGAGGTTAGGTGCAGTATTCATGTTGAGTTGACTGACAGATGTCATCATCACTAACTTACTGAAGGAAGAAGACCGCATTCATGCTTGGTGCCTGTGCCTGAGTAGTGTGTCCCCTGCCCCAGAACAGAAATGCTGTGCCCTAACATCACGCACGGATTCTACCACGGTCGATTGTGTCTGTGATAGACCAGACTGCCTAGATTTTCCTTCATGCCCTTCACTTTTATCAGAGTAAAGTGGCTATTGCTGCCACCAGGCACTGGTACCAAGTCTGAACGGCCTAAATATGTGAGTTCAGTAGCAGCCAAGTAACCCCCGATAAAAACGTAAGAAAAGACCGGGGGAAAAAATACGTTGGCTCACGAAATGTAACGTTTTAAGTGACTTTCATATCGTCTCAAACCGCATCAACGTAAACAAATTTTGGTATATCAAAATTTAGAACATGCAATAGCATTATTAATGTAAGGCTGGTTAGGTATTTTTGATACGCAAGTCAGATTTAGGGTGCCGCGTTGAACTAGCGAGAAAAAAGAATTACATTTGACCAAACCGTTGCCCACCAAGACGAACTTGTTTTTTTTCCAGATTGAAGAGGCTGCCAAGCAAGCTAACGCACACAATTTCATTACGTCGTTTGAGGTTTGTCTCAGTTGAACATTTAACACCTGAAGTTTTATTTCTTTAGTTCTTTGTTCTCTCTCTTTTTTTGTTCCCTGAAGGTGATGAATTACTGACGCAAAAATAGATGCATATGTGGAGCGAATAAGCGCCAATGGCTTGTTGCTTTTATTGCAATCATGATATGACATTGGTTGAGATACTGAATGCTGAATAATGACCTAGACGAACGTTCCCTTGCGTCTGATTAGTTGAGATGTCCGCCTTGTCTTACTCCGCTTAAAAAGTTTCGTTTCCAATTACTTTCCCTGCTTTTGTCTTTATATATGAAATGGCTGGAGCGGTTCGTGAAAAAAACCGAAACCGAAAACCGTCAAGAAAAAACCGAAAAACCGGTTTTTATCTAAAGGGAATTCCACTGTCTCATCGGTTTCTCTCGATACTTGTTAATTGACCTAACGCTTTGGGTTTATGGTAGCATACTGCATTGGATGATTTCTCCGCAAATGCATCACCAAGTTTGACGTATTACCAC
>JBAHVQ010000394.1:69847-94471 GCA_036872915.1 Nanipora kamurai | reverse complement strand
TCATGCTTTCTCTATCTCTCCCTCATGCTTTCTCTATCTCTCCCTCATGCTTTCTCTATCTCTCCCTCATGCTTTCTCTATCTCTCCCTCATGCTTTCTATCTCTCCCTCATCCTTTCTTCCTCTCCCTTTGCCTTTGCCTCATCCACTCCACTCCATCACCTCCATACCCTCTCTCTCTCATCTTTCTCTCGGTCTCATTGTCAGCTCCTCTCTTCATCTTCCTTTTCTTTCTGTCCTCACTGCACGCCTTTTATCATTCTTATCATAGGTGTCTATAGAATGACACTTTTCCCCAATTTACCTTTTATTTTTAGTAAATTCTTGTTCCGGGAAAACCCGCGGGAGAAGGTAAGCATTCTCGTTAACTTTCCGAAGTCACGGTCTGCGCTTTGTACACATGTAAAAATCTCCATTCTTTTCAACAATATGTGTTCACAGCAGGTTTTTTACCACGTATGTGAACAAGTTGTAACAACGCTGTTACTTCGACAAGCCGCTACAAGTATGTTAGCATCAAGCTATTAGCAACAAGTTGTTAGAGCAGCTTGTACTAACGTTGTTGCGAACAACCTTTTCAGACGTCGTTAACAAGTTGTCGCTAGAATCAACAACTAGACTGTTAGTGTTACAGCTCTCTGACAATAACCATTCAACAAGTCTTTCGACAACTTGTGACAACCAGTGCGGACGCACCGCGGTGACGACTTGCTGAAACAACCAGGTATCAAGTTGTTTACAGGTATGAAACCACTTGTATGTTTTTACGCGCGTGCACATTGACCCTTTTCCAACCAGATGTCTTCTCCTGGCGAGTAAAATCGTCTGGGGTTAGCCAGAGTAAAACGATGAAAGTCTGATCCCGATGGGAAAGACGTTATAGTCAATATTACCTGTCCGTTTAAATTGTCAAGCTGCTAATTGTTTTTGTTTCAAGTGGTTGATAACCCTTACGAACGTTCCCGGCTCATGCTAGACTTTATTAGAGAAAATAGAACAAGTGAAGTTTTTGACATGTGATCACTTGTTAACCACATGTGAAGCACATGTGAAGCATTTTTCATGTTTGAAATTGAAACCTATTAATTTTTTCACATGAGATCACATGAAATCATGCGCGCAACGTCATGTCGAAGGAGTCGCGTGTTGAGGAAATTTTGCCAACTTCGAACAAGAAGTTCTAGGGAAGTTTTTATAATTGTTGGTTGCGTCCACTAGCGAACCATTGTTACCAAAAATGATTTGAAAATAAACTTCGGGTAGTTTTAGAACTGCACTTGATTGGTATTATGGCTTACCAATCATATTTCGTCGCTAGTACAGTAATATTACAAAGGAATTAAGGACCTCGTCGAAAAAAAACTGACAAAAATATGTCAAAAACGGCTGGCGATTATTCACTGGGCTGCTTCATTGCATTTAGGATCTCTGCACACCAGGTTATCACATGTCGACGTCACTTTCCCTAGAAATCTCCTATTATTAACAAGCTTTATACGAATTTGGATGATTCCGTCCGATAGATTAGTTGATCGTAGTAGATTCCAGTTTACAAAACGCTCACTTTCGTTGCTGTGGTACTTTTCAAATTCAAAGTTTCTTGGGAAATCATTCTCTCAGACCCTCTCTGGCTCCAGAAAACCGCTTCACATACTTCCCTTACGAAAATTTACGGCCACCGAATGCGTAAGTAAATCAAGTCTGTAAGTCAGTAAATCACCTTGAACTCCTCCGAATTGGGTCAAAATTAACTAATGCATATATGTGATGATATGTGTCACAGCCACATAGTGACGAATCACGTTTTTTGAGTGTAGCTTGGCGTTCGAATAATTTTACCTGATGAAATGAGAAATGGTGGATAATTAGCGCAAATAAACATGCAAACGTAGAAAGATTACCATGATAACAGATGAAGATGATCCTGCTGTTGTGTGAGTTGTTTACGAGACTGTGTGTCGTCAAATTTATCTCGTTTTTGTTCGAGGTTTAAATGAACCAGCTGTCTTCGTGATGGCTTCATAATGATGTCGGTAAATATCGATAGAATGGCGAGATTAGTGGGACAATTTAGCCGCTTATCTAAAGCAAGCCACTCTCATAGCGACCGAATTATTCAGGTCAAACGTTGTTTTTGTCCGAACAACGAATTGTCGACGAACGAACAGACTAAGAAAAGCCCGAAGAACTAACTGATTTGAGCTGGGAAGAGTTCAATCCACGTCGTATGTATCAACTATACAGGTATTAGGTAGTAGAACGAAACATTTGAAATATTAATATATTTAAATGTTTGTCTACAAAGGATTAGTTTACCCCCTAAACTGACTTCAGGAGGATATTGAGTGTAATTCCTTAAAATACGTTTACGACGAGATGAAATGTGCGAAACTTTTGTGCTTAAGGGGGTGCCGTAACAATCTCCTGAGCTCGGCAAGGACCCCTACATTAGTTTCCGACAAATAGAAGTGACATGGTTATACGTGCTCAGAGATTGCATTCGATGCAAAGAATTTTCCGTGAAGGATTTCTACCTTGCCACTGTCGAAGGTAATTTGTGACACTTCTTTGTGTGGAAGCGTGGAAAAACTAGATCCAGATCTTGCGACATCTTTCACCCGAGGTGTCATACCTCATTATAGATAACGATACGTTGTAACGTTTGCGTTCCATCAGCTGTGTTGAAAATAGTTCCTATTAACTTTCAGTGACTGTTTTTGTTTTCTGAAAGATACAGTCAAATATTACCGCGCAAATCGGCTTTCCTTTGTATAAACTGACCATATTTATTACTGTATTAGTTCCAGACGACAGCCCATTAACTCAAAACAAAAAAGGTCACTTCACGTGTAAAAATCGTCCGGTGAGGAAACAGCATAATAAATGCAGAAACAAATGCTTTGCTGCTCGCGTGCAAACAAAGCCACCGTGTTGAGCTATAATTCGTCTATCGTTGCACGAGGTAATGTGGCGACTGCGGTGTTATAAAAATAAAACAAATTAAGAGGCCGATTCTTTTCTTAAGTACACTCTTTCTTTTTTATAAGAATATATTTTATAAGAATATCGAGGCTGAAGTTTGCGAAATTTTAAGAATATTTTAAGAATAAACTTGAGGCTGAAATTGTGAAAAGAATATAATTTCTCGGATACGCGAAAGTCACATTTTTATTTAAACTAGAATCCCGAAAATGGTCCTCTAAAGACTTTAAAGTTTCATATATATTCTAGAGGAGCTGGTTCTGGATGAGTTAACTGCATTTTCACAAAAATGTTTGGTTCACCAAACATTTGCCACCAACATCTGTGGTGCTGGTGGCACAGTGGTAGTGCACCCGTGTCTGTCACCTCTGTGACCAGGGTTCGATTTCGGCTCCGTACAGTTTTCTGAGTAACGTTATGTGAGAAGACATGTGCGAAGAGTGTTGTCTAGTTTGACCCAACCAAACATCGGAGGGTTTTTTCCAGGTACTCCAGTTTCCTCCTGTTGTAACACCTGACCCTTGTGGGATGGGCTTAGCTGATAGAGTTAACCAGTATAAATAAAAGAACTGTACTTTATTTACTTTACTTTACTTATTAAACAACGAACTTCATACAGAAGTTGGTCATCCAAATGTTCAATAAACAAGAAAACCAATTATATAAATTTTATTTTTCTTGAAGATCTACCCATGAATCATCGATGGCAAACAACAACTCTTGCCGTCAGAAGTCTTCCCAAAAGAGCAACAAAATCTCTTGCGCCAACGGAAGCGTTTTTCCATCAAAAGGATCGGAAACTCAGGCGTCCATGAATAGCATGAAACAACGGCCGGTTTCTTCTCTATCTTCTAGCAGTCTTGGATCAATCAGGAGCTCGAAACCGAAACAAAGGCCAGTTTCTTCGCTGTCCTCAGCCAGTCTTCGTTCAAACCGGAGCTCCAGGAGCTCGCAAATTATAGAATCAAACGGAGATGAGGTAAAATTAGGTTTACGTCGATCTCGTGGAAGCCAGAATTTATTGGCTGTCGATCGAGTGTTTGACGAGCCTTCACACTCACATACTCCCCTGGAAAGGCAACTGAGTGCACCGTTGAACGGCTCTCGGTCGTTGCCGTGTTCACCTCGAGTACGAAGACCACCTACGATGGAGAGTCATCACGTGAATGTTCATCAAACTGAGGTATGTTTGGCAAGTTCGCCTTGGCGTTTACTCGCAGTCAACGGATAGTAACCAAATGGGGGACGCCATGTTGGGGACAAACATTAGGTGCTTTAGGGGGCAGAGGACTGACACGAGGACTTTCCCCCGACAATTGATTGCAATGATATGGATAATAGTGAAGCCCAATACGCCACCAAAGTTTGGCGCTGATTTCCTATTTCTGCTAATTCTCAATGCCAGCAGAGAATTTCAAACAACTGGGGATAAAAGAAATACTAAAACTTACTAACACGATGAAAACTCGAGATTTGACACGTAATAATTACGTTATTCCAAAGTCATTAACACATTGTAAAATGGAATAGTCCAGTAAGGGTAAGCGTTAACTCTTTCCTGTCCGAGAACTTTCCCCTGAACGAGTAAAATCGTCTGGCCGGTTAGCCAGAGCGAAGTACTAAAGTCTCCATAGGTCACTGAGGATAGGTCCTCACGGACAGGAAGGAGTTGAAGTAGAAATACGGTGAGGATTTGTTTAGGTTAATGCTTTCACTGACCTGTAGCTTCCTAGTGTAAAAGTAGAGCACTACGTTGGAAGTGGTGAACGAAGTTTGTACGACCAAAGGGTTGGGAAACTGCCAAAAATTAAAGTTTGTAGAACTGACGTTTCGAGCAAAGTTCCTTCGTCGGAGTGAAAGGTGAAGTTTCACATCGGTGTAGGGTCTTTGCTCGAAACCTGAGTTCTACAAACTCTAATTTTCTTCGGTTTTCCTACCCTTCGGTCTTATACCTTCATAGAGCTTTTTTTTGCTCCATTAGGTTTTCCCCCTCTTGTATACCATTCAGGATATCATGCAATATGACGTGCAATGTTGTACCATCTGTCAGGACCTTTGAATTCGGCCAATATAGCCATGTAAAGCGTTTAACTATTGCCTTATAGTTTGAAATATGTCTAGAACTGGTAACTTTCGTCAACCTAGTAATGTATGTGACATTATTCTTTCTTTAACAGAACAGTCTCAGTCTCAACCAATATCGACTGTTTGACGAAATTGGCAAGGTGAGACAACACGACTGTATTCTTCATGAAATCACTTTCAGAGTTCTTATGCTTAATTCCCGTAGGTATTTTCAATCAGTCAAACAATTAATCAGTCGATCCATCCATCCATCCATCCATCCGTCCGTCCGTCCGTCCGTCCACCCAGCAGATGAATATAAATATCCCCCCTTTCTGCGGAGGGATACTGGATTCTCTGCAATCATTTCTCAAACTCTTGCGCGGGTCTCTAAATTTCTGTCAAAACCGGAGTGAACTGGAAATTTCTGAATTTTTTTACCAATTGTCAAAAACGAGACCCAGTTCGAAACCTTTTGTCATAAAATGAGATTTAATTCAGAAGCCAATAAAACTCGTTCTCTTACAAAAGGTTATTATGAAAGGCTCTGAGAAAGAAAGGAATTCTAAAATATTTGATTGTATACACCATCAGTACGGTTACCCTACCCTTTCGCCGTCCCGCTGGCATGCTCCGTTTTTTATTGTCGTCAAGTTAAACGAAGATCTCGATTTATTTCAGGGGTCATATGGAGTAGTGAGACTTTGCTACTCAGAGTTTAATCAAACAAGTTATGTAAGTGCATCAGAGAAAATAACTCTGTTATTTGTTGTTACTTTAAGCATTACCGCGTCAGTTTATATTACTAAGTTAGAGATAAAAGATGCGTAGTGGCTTCGAACATTATCAAAACGATTATGTAAGTACATTAGGGAAAGAAGAACTGTTAATACTTTGTCATATCATTCACGCAAAAGGACCTGTTTCTATTGTATTGGGAAGATTGGATAACATGCCATTACATTGAGTGATTGCTTTTTCTTTCATTAAAATGAGAATTTAATATCGATTGCAGGCCATGAAGATTATGTCCAAGAAAAGAATTATCAGAAAAGCTGGATTGAGTAAGTTTTACCGCCTTATTGTGTTTTTCATAATACTACTTTGGAAAACATGGACGGCAATTTGTCCAACAATGTAAATCTTCAGGTGGACAGATAGAGACACAGACAGACAAGTACAGCTTCTTAACTTCTATAGTTCCGCTCATCGTATCTATTTAATCCACTCCGTTCATACAATCGATCCCATCTATTCCATCGATCTCGTTCATTTCAACCACGCAGTCCTTCAATCTTAGTGAAACCAAGAGACAGAGGGAAGAAAGATGCCCTGGAAAACCTGAGGAGAGAAATTGCCATCTTAAAAAAAGTTGATCATCCCAATGTCGTGAAACTTTTTGAGGTAAACTGAAAATGATTGCTAATGTTGTTTTTGTTGTTCTCGCTGTTCTTGACCCTCTTGTTGTTTTCTACACTCGACAGATCTATAAATCAGAACAACTAGAGGAGTAAGCGAGCTTGACGAACGTCCTCTAGTTGTCTTGATATTTACCAAGCTCCCACATGAGCAGACTTTCTGTTCAGTGTTTAAGTAGATCTATAAATCATGAGGTCGAGTAATTTTATTTATCCATTTTACAAGTTGTGGGTTCTTGTTTCTGAAAAATTGTTTCTACCGGAAGCCCTCGTTTTATACATTTGCCACTTTGTTGTTTTTGGCAGGTTCTGGACGATCCCTCAGACGACAATTTATATTTAGGTATGCGTAGCATAAAGATACCGCATAAAGATGTTACCTTGTGACATCTATTCTTCTGTTTTCTCTGACTCCTTCTTACTTGATTCTTTTTTTCTTGCCTTGCCTTCCATTTTCACTCTCGTTCCCTTTACTTCATTTTCATTCCTTTTTCTTCCTTCTTCCTTCCCTTTCCCTCCCAAATTTTCCTTTTCCTACCCTCCGATCCATTCCCTTCCTTTCTTGTCCCATTCTTCTTCTTTCATTTGCCCTCCTTTCCCGTCCTTTCCCTTTTTTTGGTTTCCATCCTTTTTCTTCCCTTCCCCTCCTTTCTCTTCCCTTCCCCTCCTTTCCAATCCCATTTTCACGCTGCCCTTCCCCTCTCGTCCCTTCGCGTCTTATCCTTTCCCTTTCTTCACCCCTGTTTGCCCGCGTGTCTTTCAATTTTTAGTCTTTGTAAACTCTCTTTCTCAACCAAACGTCGTCTTTTCATAACTCATGTATACCTCAGCCGGACTTTCCATTCTCTTACCTTTTTTCCTCTTTCATTTTTTCAGTTTTTGAGTTGGTTGAAAAAGGGTAAGTATTACTTTGTTGCTTTAGTGATGTTTTTTTTTTTTAATATTTAAATTATTTCCTTTTAGACCTGTCATGGAGATTCCCACCGACAGTCCGCTGAGTGAGAATGACGCCAGAAAGTACTTCAGAGATATTCACTCGGGGATAGAATATTGTAAGTTGTTCTAGTACATTCACTGGAAAAAAAAGCCCGATTAAAGTGACGTGACTTTTATTGGGCTTTTGATGTCACACTCTAGGATCAATTACCCAACATTATACGGGTTTAAATTCTCGCTCAAGAGTTTTGCGGCCGTTACCATCCATGCCCTTTGCTTTTTTAAAGTCATTATGGTTATTTTACGAATTAATTTTAACGGTAAAACTCCTTTTTCTTGTCATATCGTGTTCAAAAACAATTTTACCTTTGCCTGTAGTTTGTCGTACAAGCGAGAATTTTAAACGGCTTACTATTGTTAGAAGAGCCTGTGTTTGTTGAAATTGTTTACAAAGAGAAAATGCACGAGAACTGGGCTATCATTAGTGCTTAGATTAGCAACGTGATTTTCAGTCGATAAGTGAAGGCATCGCAAATTGCATGGCAGATTTGACAGATAGAGTACGGAAATCTATGCTTAGGCCATTTATCTCCTTTCTTTCCAGTGCACTTCCACAGGATTGTTCACAGAGACATTAAACCTTCCAACCTTCTGCTCGGAGATGATGGACATATCAAGGTAAAATGAGCCGAAGTTTCACTTAAACATCGAGTTTAAATTAACACGAATAACAACAGCAAACCACATGCCGTCCATTTTGAAATGAAAGGCACCTTTTATTTAAATTCGTGATTTTTTTTTTGATTGTGATTGGTTTGGCTGCACAACAGTTTCCCTTGACCTCTTATCAGGTCTGCTATCCAGTTCCTGTTACGTGTTGGGTGATAGCCTTCCCGTTTTGTATTCCGTCACTTCAGCTGAAAATTGACAATGTAGAGAAGTCATCTCACCAGCAGGAAGCGAAAACTTACATATAAATATTTCCATATAAAATTACGGAAATCTCTTATGGTCAATGTTATATTGGACAGAATATAGTGAAACATTATATACCGACTGCGATGAAACCGTCTACATGCATACGTGTACGTGCGCTGGAACAATTTCGTTCAGGACTGATCTCCTAATTGAATACCGGTGCTATTTTATCGTTTACGTGTAGGTTTGTTCTTGAAATTAGCTTACTTCCGACATGAAACTTAACAGGCCGTGTCCGTGTTGCCTCCCTATTTTTAGATCGCTGATTTTGGTGTGGCTGACGTATTTGATGGAGAGGATGCGTTGTTATCAAAGACTGCAGGATCACCAGCTTTCATGGCTCCAGAATCACTACAAGGTTAGTGTCATGGCGATCTTAATATTTGAGAAGCCATTACTCATCAGTTTCTGTCACGAGTCCGTAACCAACTGGAGATAGTCTTGTTGAGCTGGTTGACGGTAAACATTTGGTGCGTTAAGGGGAATGGCGCGAGGACGTAAGCACACCTCGCTGACTCTAATGTTGCAGGTAATAGTGGTTGTCAATTGGTTACTAAATTCTTTAGGTTGTAACAATAAAATTCGTGATCATTAGACATGTCTGTTAGAAATGTCAGAGTTGATACGAAGAACTTGTTAAAAGATGGGATACATAGAACGTGCCTAAAAAAGAAATAAGTGAACAAATAAATAGGTAGATATAAAGATGAATATATATATGAATGAAGAAATAGATAGATCAATAACTAATTCGATCGATCAATCAATTAATTAATCAATCAATAAACAGATTATTAAGTAGAAAATAAATATATGAATAAACAAATGTTGATGGTTATCGCTTTACTTCACAATTATACATTTGAGTTTATTTAGAAATATTTACTAGAATCTAACGTTTCCTTGCTAAACTTTCATCAACAAATTAATAAATAAAAAATGAATAGATAAGTTGGTGAATAAATCCATAAATTAATCAATAAATCAATGAAAAACAAATGAAGAGAAATAAATGAGTAAACAAATAAATAAATGATGAAGTGTGGGAATCTAGTGTGAAGATAGATGGAAACTTAGTTTAAGATAATGGAGGCATGTAAGACTACATACAACTCCATCCATTTTATTGTTATTTTCAGCAACAAGAGATAAGTACAGTGGAAAAGCTGCTGATGTTTGGGCCATGGGAGTGACGTTGTACTGTTTCATTTTTGGGAAGGTGATTGTTTCAAACTTGTACCATTTTTAAATGAAGGTTTTCGTTAAACTGCGTTTGAAAATTGTTCTTTGTGTCACATGACATGTGCTACTGCTAGCCACGATATGGGACAATAAACTGATTGTTATTGTTGTTTTCCTAATAGTTATTACTTTTATTGTTATTGCCGTTGTTGTTTGAATTTATATTATTACTTTTTTAATGATATTGTAATTTTTTGCTATATAGGTTCCCTTTAATCATGAAAACAGATTTAGTCTATATGAGCTCATCAGGACCAACAAGTAAGTGAGAGAGTGAGTGGGTAAGACAGTTATGAGGACTTGATTCCTCTTTTCTGGAGCCAGCCCCTTGCAAAACTGACCATAAAACAGTGAAAAAATCGTTGTAAGGCAGTTGTAAGATATATTAAAGTTATGAAATTAAACCTACCTTGTTCATTGTTGTAACAGATTTATCTTTCTTTAATTGATAGTCGACATGTTTTGGGGTCCACCGGTTGTATTTATGTTGCTGTTCAGGCTTTACGGAACATTATTCACAAAATTTTGCAAAAGGAACCCCTCGCAACTGCGAAACTGGCCACGGTTTTGTCAGGGTCCATCAAACGGAAATGCCGAGACTCCTTTCTCGGCAAGAAGCAGGCCTTAGCTAGCTGGTTTGTTTGATGGTTTCTTTCTCTGTTTTCTAGATTGGAATTCCCGGAAGAGTAAGTTTTTGCATCATCAAGTATTTTTAGCATTACATGGTAACTCTACTCTCTCACGTCAAAGAGTCTAAGAAGTTGTAAAAATACATTTTCAACAAACTAAAGTATGTAATCTCTCCAGTAAGTGAGTGAAGAACTGATTATATTATCAACACGAGAGGATAAAATTGTTGTTTCCCAATGGCCATTCCTCAGTCTTACTAACTTCCTCCCGGATTTCTATTCAATGAATCGATTTCTTTTTCCGTTAACTGTTTGGTTTTCTTTGCACAGCTGACGCCACAGTGTGGTAAGAATAAAAAAGTGGCTAACAAGACGATATTCGAGTGAGTCACTAAAATGGCCCCCAAAAAGGCACTTCTCGAAAGAACTTTGTGTTAGCAAACTTCGTACTTATTAACTACAACAATACAAGTAGTACTTATACCATATATGACGCTTGGTTTGATCAATTTCCAACATTATTATTACTAGGCCACCGTTGAGTCCGGCTTTAGAAGATTTATTGCTTCGAATGTTAATCAAAGATCCAAGTGAGAGAATAACCATCTCAGATATGAAGGTAAGGTTGCCGTGATGATCATGATATGTGTAAATTAAGACGTTGTGTGTTACGTACCAGACAGAGTTAGTAGCCACTCCCCGAATTTGCTTCAATGCCCATGTAATAGTGCTTCCAAATTGAGGTTGCCAGTGAAATTGTAATGCATTCACTGTTCTCGATCATGGCCAATCTCGATTTCAAGCCGTTGTCCATGATCATTGAAGCAAATTTGGGGAGTGTCTATTGCGCGCCACCTCAAACCTTCCTTAAAAACAAAATTGAAACAACAATGCAACACGTTAGCGAATTTTGTTTTACTATTTTTATCACTTCATTACCAAATTGATTTTGGATGCATTTTAAGTTGCTATAAAGAGTGTGAGAACCTCGTATATTATTATACTATGTATAGTTTGTGGAACACCACGTTTTATAGTTTAAAGGATTGGTCCTCGTATATTATTGGTTGAAAAGGCAGGGCTAGCCACACTTTGTATCCTCAACGATTATATTGTTACAGGCTTCAGGTACTGCAGAGGTAATGTTCTTATGATGCTCTCGAGGTTTCAGATTGTTAAAAAGTCGGACTGCGAAAACGCAGAGTGATATCTCATTCTTCTAGACAAATTTTTCGATTGACTTTAATTCTCTTTTAGGCAACAAGTTGACGAACGGTTCGTACATTTGAATGATGTAATCAAGTCTTCTGTTCTTTTTAGGTTCATCCGTGGTTAACTAAAGGGGGCTCTGAGCCTCTACCGTCGACGTACCATAATTGCGCAGTCCTGGAACCGACTGAAGAGGAAATTGTAAATAGTATCCGAAGTGTCCCAAAAATCAAGACTTTGGTAAGATCCAACCACCATGACTTCTAAAAGGAATGTTAGGCATTTCCACTTTCTGGTATGAAACATAGTATCAAGTGAAAGTAAATTTTCATACTTCAGAATTTTACATTTTAAGACCCAACCAAGACCAGTTGCGAAAAGTGCAACTATTGGGCCTCCTGCTGGAAATGGAACTTGCGACGATGTGAATCTAGTGCAGTGGCAACTGCGCTACGGAGGAGGCCATTGCAGTTGGCAAAGCGCAGTACTAGATTCGTGGGATTGCTGGCTCGATTACCAGGCTAAGGCCATTTTCAGTAGATAAAACCAACAGACCAACTTTGTGAACCTTTCCATGCGGAAAGTATCACTTTCCTACCTCAGAAAACCATTTCGCGATGTTGAAGTGATGCTGTTTCACAGATATTTCTCTAGGTGTCGGTCCATTAAAGTCATTGAATGCTTTTATGAATCATTGAGCCAACAATTCGAACAGTTAGCACAATAGCAGGATTAGAGATTCTAGCCAAAATTCCTAGAACTTTTGCCACACTAAATAGCCTTGATAAAGGAAGTGTCGTGAATTTTCTCTTTTACCAAACAAAAATTGCGCACAAGTTTTAATTTTTCATTTACTTTTTCTTCTGACCTTCAGATCTTGGTTAAACGTATGTTGAAACATGGACATTTTGCCAGCCGGGAGAAACTTAATCGTGTGCGACTCAGTACAGGTTCAATGTCCTAAACGGTAGAGTTAGTATTTAACTGAAATGGTGACCCCGAATCCCACAATAATTTTGAATGAACGGTCGTTAGCATTCGCATCGCTCATCTCCATTCCTGTGCGAAAGAACCGAAAGAGGGAATGTAATGGTTCTCATGCTTTAGATCCCAATCTCAGTGACCAAAGATGCTTCTTGAGCAATCGAGACTGCAGACATAAAAAACAACAATGTGCCGTACAAGACTTGTAGCTGTGCAGTAACACCGTGCATAGTACTTAAGAAAGATGTCTTGCGGGTTTCTCCTTGTTTCGGTTTCACTCTCAGACATGTTCTCTCGAAAGTTCAGGGACTTTCAAATAATAATGAACATGGTAAAATGACATGCTGAAAGGATTTCATCGCTCAACCCCCTTGTGAATATCAGTAGCTCCAAAAATGACCCAGTCCCCAAGCACAACACTATCCATAATTGTAATCAAAATCCTAATTCTAATCCTGTATCCTAGATATCTCATTTGATTTTAATCTGGTATGGCAAAACTGATAGTCATTGTGACAGCATTCCGTATGTTAATTTGTAACTTGAGCCAGCGTTGTTAAACCTTGATGGGTCATATGTAGAATTTATCGACAGACCTTTATATAGACGGTAGACGATGTTGATCATATAAAGTCTACAGGTATTTAAAGTAGATAGTATTCCAAATCTAGTTTTATTTCATCTGAAACACTCACATTTTATAAATGTATTTTGAAAAAAGCCCAGTGGAAGAGACGTCAAAGCTAGAATAAGTTTGAATACTACGTGTATTTTGAGAGAAGACGTATTGCCATTTTTAAAGTGATGGAATTATGTGAATCTCACACCCGGATTTCATGTATTTACAGTTTAAAGTGCCTTTGAAATGAAAATTTTGTCATATTTGAAAAAGTTACCTGCAAGTGATCAAGAAACACCTTGAGTGTTTTTTTCCCCGTGTTTCTCCTGGAGTTCTCTCCTTCCCGTGGAAAATCTTACGTCAAAATGGAGAAAAAACGTGGCTAAATTTTGATTTCGTTTTACGTTTCGCTCCAGTGGAGGGCCTTCCCTTGAAACGACAGTTACTAGTTAATGTCTTTCGTTAGTCGACAACCCCTTAGCCATGTCTGTTGAATGAGAAGGGACAGTACATAATCACGGCAAAGATAAAAATGTTGAATGAGAAGGGGCTGTACATTACCAAGACATGACCCAGCGCATGAAGTTTCAATTGATAAATGCTACCGACCAACTGACGTTAGCCGTTGTCTCATTGACGTATGAAACAAATTGATATCGAAAAACTATAGAAAGTGCTTCTTTATCATTTCAACATAGATTACTACATGGAAAGCGCTTGTGTCTAAGGTTTACGCGTGGGTTGATGAAAATTGCGTAAATATCGTACAAATCTTTTCGAGCAAGAGGAAAATTAATTTTCGTTTCAGAGGTACTTGAAATACCAGTTGGAGAAGTGATCTACTGTGGATTTGGATATCGTTCCTTCTAAAATTAAAAGTGACTTGAAAAGGCCAGGTAATTTTCGGATTGTCTTTTCCCACTGCTTTGATCCTTTCATGCTTACTGTTACCAGAGGTCTTCCCTTTGGCGGGTAAAATCGTTAGAATCACACGACAACCGCACTCACGAAAGGACTAACGCGAGACCCAGTTCAAAACCTTTCATTGTCAACGTGAGTTTTAATTCCAAATCGAATAAAACTCATTTATTTATATGAAACGATTAGAAAAGAACCTTCTCTTGAAGCAGGTGCAAGAAGTCTCATTAAAGATGTGAACGTTTTCTTAGCAGAAAGATTTAGAAATCACGCCAAAGTTCGGTATAATAGGGTCACTT
The DNA here is from genome assembly GCA_036872915.1 of Nanipora kamurai. Lineage (NCBI taxonomy): Eukaryota > Metazoa > Cnidaria > Anthozoa > Scleralcyonacea > Helioporidae > Nanipora > Nanipora kamurai. The sequence goes on along the minus strand of JBAHVQ010000394.1, from coordinate 80,194 downwards.
CTCTAGCAAAGATATTTGTGTATTTCGTCACTGCATATAATTTGTCCCAAGCTCTCGTCACGCATTCAACGACAAAGCCGTTCAGTTTTGTTTGCCACTAAATGTTGTAAAGAAATGTCAAACCGGTTGTCATAAGGCAGTCTGTTGACGTTGGTTGCCAACCAATTCAAATCATGTGCTAATACAACTGCTTGATCACCCCAATCCCGTTTTTCTGTCTTGGTGAGCTAAGGAAATCCCACTCAGGCATAGGACGATGCACCTACGAAACGCCCACTGAACGCCCACCTAGTTGATTGGGATTGGGGGAGGGAAGTGGGGTTTGGCCTCCGACTTGCTTGGCTACGAACAACGCAAGGCAACTTGAGAGTGCTAAAATTAAACAAAAGAAACCGATAACCACCACGTGGTAACCACTTAATTGAGACATCACAAGATCTGAATTGGTTAGCAACAGAGCAACAATCATCTGGCGGTTTGACTGAAATATTTATTATGAAGACCGAACTAAAGTATAGTAGCTATTTTATTTTTATTGTATAAAATGTAAAATTATGAATACACTGTATATTACATTAATTCTGAACCCTCGGCAGAAGAAAAATTTAAAAAATGTTGAGAGTGGTTCCACTGCTGTCTGACACCGTTTGAATGTCCATTTCTAAATACCTCTTTAGTTAAATAGAGAATCGAGTAAAATTTTCAGTTCATTCGAATGTTTTTTGAAGATTCCTCGACTGACTGGATGCGTTCGATTGACCGTATTCCGGAATAAGAATATGTTCCAGAATATTCCAGAACAGGTATTGCGAATACTCTGAAATTACAGTTGTAGTTCAGTTGAATGGTGGAATAGGGTCAGTCGAGCGCATTCTATGGTGATCTGGCGACAGACCTCTGAAGATGTACTTGTCATGGTTGAACCGACGACGACTAACTTTGATTGCCTTTTCTTGATAAATATCCTGCAAACAAATTTCGAGATAATGTCAGGAGGACTACGTGTCACTGTTTCTCAGTCTACTTTCTCTTATTCAAGTTCGCGCTGAAGCTTCAACATGTTTGAAACCTGTTTCATTAAACCAGTTAAAGGAAACTCGTATTTGCTCCATGTATTTCCGCAGTCAACCAGCACAACCAAAACAATCTTTCTTCCAACGCAGTTTTGACCTTGAATAATTAAACCCGAGACACAGGCTGAACACTGAAACAAGATTAGCGAAAACCAGTTTAAATCAAATTTTTTTTTGTTTCTGAATTAGGAGGTGAAGGTGATCCTACTGGACTGACACAAGTTTCACTTCGGTGTCAGTGATGTTAGCGGTTGTTTATTTCAATAATACTGGAATAATATACTCGAGCACAACAGAAACGTTCATTCCGAGTTTTCCATGTAAAATCATGTGCAGATATTACCTAAAGTTGTTGCGAGGTTTATTCTTGAAAAACACAAACAGGAGAGAGTAATACAACGATCCAAACATCTCTTTTTAGTCATTCGAAAGTTTGCGTGCCAAGGTTATCGACAACAGTCATGACGCAATGGAAACCTGAAATCAATACAGGTATCGAATCGTGATTCATGATTCGTACAAACATCGCACGAAATTTTATTTCGTACTAGAAGAAATTGATACCAGTATAATTTCGACAGCTCTTCAGTACCTTATATATATGAAATCGGTGCTGTAACGGTAATAGATTGAACTTGAAGGAAACTGGCCTGTAAAATTAACGACTAATTGACCCGCTTCAGCATGTCAACAAACGTGTGACGTATTGTGAGACAAAGCAAACATACTGGGCAACGCGGCAAAGCGAAATCACTTGTTTTGGCTGAGTCATTTATATGGCAGAAAATAAACCTCGGCAAATACGGACCTAACCTGAAATAAGTAGTAAACAACCATATGAATGGTTTCACTATGAAGTTGTTTTCCACCAAAATTAACAGCGGATAAATGAGTCGTGAAAATGCTCGCGTAAGTGTTTGCCGATTATTTCAGTCGCAGCTTATTTCCACTCGTGAAAAACAAACCGTGGCTAAAGTACGCCGTAGCCCTGTGGCTAAGATAAACCATATATACACTAGCATCTCCATGATTCAAGCCGTGACACATTTCAGGCACGAGCAACTTAACGTTGGACCATTTAATACCAATGCTAGAGGCTTATTTTGTCCCTAGATATAAGCCGCGGCTTATTCTTACAGATTGTAGTGAAGGCCGAGTTTTCCCGCGCCTTGCCTGAAAGAAAAAAGCAGCAAGTGTTGACAGACTGACAGTGCTCTCTGCTGATGTGGGTCAAATCAAACGGAAAGTTTTTCTTGTCAGTGAGCCCTCGGGGCAATTAAATTGTTTCTGCGCATAGTCAAAAAATATAAATGTTGTGTGAACAATGTGGCTGGGCGTACAAAATTCCGCCATTAAAAACTGCCGTCATTGCAGCGACTGAAACAGGTTTTTGACCTGACCATGACTTTGATTCAAGCCATGGCGACAGGTTTTAAACTTCGACAAATTTCATCTGCGTCATTACAGCCTGTGCTATCCGTCGAGAGAAGGTCATCAGAAGACCAAGAAAAAATTTGTGAAGATTTTGTTGTTTCCATCCAGTTATGGTTCCTCCACCGTTATCACCGGTAAGACAGTGCCAATACTTAATGGCAAAGTTGTTTTGAGTTCTGTTATTGTTGTCATAATCTGTCTGACGGTCAACTAGTTTACACTGTAAACCGGTTCGGGATCTTATCTTTACAAAATTACGTTTAGGCAATCGTTTAAACTCACGTTTTTTAACGAAACTGTTTAGCGAAAGTCGTAAAAAGGGTCAAGGATTCAAACGCTCACTAGCGGAGATAAAAAGTTATCTTTTATTTTCAAATTGAGGCTACGTGAACGAAGGGATTTTCATATTAGGTTATTCAGCAACCATCCCAGTGCGTTTTTATTTAAGCAAGGGTCCACCAGAACTACTATAAAACTCGCAATTTAAGTAGACAGCGACAGGATTATGTCAAAGCTAATTTTTTTAAAAAATAGAGAATCACGAAACATTTTCTTGCGTCAGAGAGCGAAACATCTGTCTTAGTCATATTTCAACAGCGCTTCTTTGTACGTCCAATTAATAGTTTGAATAAATTCAACATAGGATTAAAGGTGGACGATGTTCTAGATGCCCTAAGTTCGGTCTAGTGGCTGTAGTTCAACGTCAACTCGAGATAGGGTCACTACAATCGATTCGCGGGATTTTAGTGCTTGAACTCGGTGTGAAAATTTCATTTCGTACGTGCCATTTCAAAGAATCGATCCTGTCTGCAAGTGAGTTGTTAAAAACTGCTTGTTGCAGACTACTATTTAATCTTTAGTCGCATTAGTTTAGTCGCTATAAAACTATCAAATTTTCGGGCAGATCAAATTCTAAGTCAATTTTTCGAGCTTCTGGTTTTCAAGTCGTATGATGTCGTACAATATTACGTCGTCGTAAAGGGGATGGTAGGGGGCGTGTCCACTCGAAACAGGTTTCTGGTCACGACGACCTGAATTGATACGTATATTTTTGTGACCTGTTTCTGGGTCTATCTCCTCGGGTTTATCTCTTTCCATCGTCGAGTTTTTATGGTTTGCCATTGTTAATTCAAGACCCTTTCAACTTTTAGTTCACTTGTAAGCCAGTTCGTGGGATTAAATAGGGTATCGTAACGCAAAAGTTACGATAAATAATTTAAAACAAAAATGTTGACCGGTCGACGATTCTTTAGGGCAGTATCGGGACGAAATAGTCTTTACCGTGAAAGTATAATAACTGCGCGAACAACTGAAGGTGAATGGTTGAAGAATTTAGATGTTAATGAATTGCTCTTTAACTCTTACCGACATTCTTTGTTCATTTTGGCATGCAATTGAGAACATGGTGTTTATGTTATTAGTAAGGTTGAATCTTCAGTCTGAGTTGAACTATAGAATGGGAAAAAAGTCAGCCTCTGTTCAATATTTTATGAATATGGCCACACTATTAGTCCCACTCCTTTCTTGTAGATTATAATGAAAAAAAATTCTAATTTATGTAAGCTCCGTTCAAACCAACTTTTATTGAATTTGTATATTTACTCCTAGACTCTCCTCATTGATCCTTCTCAACTTCACCGGCCCGAGCCAAAGTTTGAAGAGTATAACATTGCTCACAATTTGCAGCCAAATAAACCCGAAGATGTTGGAAAAGACAAGGAGAAATTCCGAGACTATGATGACAGTAAAAATGTGGAAAGGGTCCGTGAAACTTATCGAAAGATGCATGTAGAACAGACCATGAAATCGGGGAAAGAGAAGGTATACCATGTTAACGTTCTTTTGAGGCCCAAATCCATGCAATCGGAGTTCTTTTTCTACGCTTCCCATTAACTGAATCATGATGCGCCCAATTTGTGTTCAACGAAAGTTTAGAACATTAAGCTCTGCGCTAATAATCAACGAACAAATCGAGATGTGTCAGTACCTCCGATCTTTGTTTCCTCATATTTTTGCGGGTTCAGCCATCGTTCTGGAACGCGCCTATAAAACTTGCCGAACTTGAAGCCAAAAGGCCATCAACTTTTTAGGAAAACCAACCATGTATGGTTGCCAATGGACTTTGAACATAATTCGAACAGTTTGAATAAAGAATGACGAAGTTGGACCTCCAGTTGATCGAATATTCTGTGTGTTAGGATTACGATCGTGTGCTGTAATCTATGATTATTGATTTTTTTTTGTGAACTTCGTAGCGTGAGAAATGGTTAAAGTTCAATCACGCGGAGATGACAGTTATGGATGCTATCTGTACTTTGGATAACCTTGTTGATGAAAGTGATCCAGACTGCGACCTGCCAAACTCAGTCCATGCCTTTCAAACTGCTGAACGAATTCGAGAAAAACATCCAGACAAAGGTTGGTGTTCTACAGGGCTGAATGTTGTTGGTCTAGACTGACTTTCAGGAACACTAATGTAATGGGAACAGACTTCTTTTGTTTCATTGGCTCATGGTGGACTTTGAGGTTCCCCAGAGCCAATAAGATTAAAGAGGAAAGTAGTGGGCATGGAAAATTGTGCCTTTTGGAAATTTGGGCTTTGCAGTGCTACTAGGAAGTCAAAATTGAAGAAAATTATCCTCTTTATCTTTTTAAGACTGGTTTCAGCTTGTTGGCTTAATACATGATCTTGGCAAAGTAATGGCTTTACAAGGAGAAGAGCAACATTTTGTTGTTGGTGATACCTTCCCTCTTGGGTGCAAATTTTCAGAAAACATTGTTTACCCTGAGCAATTTGCAGAAAACCCAGATTACAAAGTTCCAGAATACAGGTAAATGATATCAAATGTATTATAACTTTACTTTGTACATTCTGTGAATACGGAGGAAGGGATAATGACTTGGATTTGATCTTTAGTACTGGTAGTGCTGAAAATGACAGTTAGGATACTCTGTAATTGCTTCATAAAGTACTATCTCAGTATTTTATGAAGCAGTAATGGAATAACTCTTCCATATCCCTAACCATAAGTGGACTGGTATTCTATAATTAAGCCTATTTTATATTTCTCTTTTGGTGATTTGTTTTGGCCCTTTGTCTTGTTTCGTTAGCACAAGGTATGGAATTTATGAACCAAATTGTGGTCTGGACAACGTCATCATGTCCTGGGGGCATGATGGTAAGTATCAAAGAACTAAATACCCAATTTTCTTAAGGGCCACTTGACAACTCTCAAGATGTTTCCAAAGCACACTGTAAATAAAATAATAAAATTTCCAAATACACTTTGCATATTCTGATCAGAAACCGCAGATAAAATGTTTATTGTAGATTTTGAACAACATCTAAATGATCTTCAAACAGTCATCTTCAGGCAAATCATCTGAAAATGACTAAGATCATGTAGTCAAAAGTTTACAATAGAAATTTTTATTTGCTATTTCTAATCAGAATATGCAAACTGTATACTTGGAAATACCATTATTTTATTTATACTGAAGAAATCAGTGGATACAGCATTCAAAATGATATTTTGTTGTTAGAAGTACAAGGTCATATTGGAGAAAGATGATAAGTTTTTCAAAGTTGATAAGTTATAGAAATAGCAACCATGTATTTGTCATCTTTGTATCACTTCATTATTTCATTCTCTGATGATGTTTCATTAATAACAACAAAATGTTTATTCTTTTAATAGACATTGTCCCACAATAATGTGCAATAATTAAGGAAAAATTTTATATTCTGAACATGCATTGCTTTACAAAGGAAGGTACTGACTGGGAATATTAAGCCTGGAAATTAGGGGCTATACAGGGACATTTTTCAGTACTGATTTGTGGCATTTCCAATACTGAATATCTCAAACTTCATCATGTCAGTCACTTTCGCTGATGCTTGAGGTTCAGGTCATATAATATTTTGTACTGAATTAGCAGGTTAATCTGTGGGAGAGGGCAAGGCATGATCTACAGTCAGTAGAAATTCAAGTCCTAAACATGTTTACACACTCTTAGCTACTGCAATTTGCTGTGCTTGTTTTTTTTCTTGTCTTGCTAAGGGGGTTCCCATATTTTCTGTAACCTTTCTTTAAATGCAATACTTTCTGTAACTCCACTATAGCCCCTTTAAATAAATGGAGCATGTATTCTAATTGCATACATATTGTGGCCCCACTTATTTAACTAGTGATGTGAAAAATGCCATAATTCTTTTGTCAGTTGAGTCATACTAACAATTCATCTTTACTTCAAGAATTTGGGATGTTTTTGTTTCAAAACCAATAAAAAAGATTTTAAGCATGCAAAAATTTGAACAAAATTTGAATATGCCTAAAATTCAGCTGTTCTCTGAACAAATACTTTTGTGATGCTAGAACGTTTTGATGCTTTGCTCTTAAAAAACACACAATCTTGAAGAAACATGAAATGAAGAAGACAAGTTTTTTCTTGTTTTTGATTTGCTGCTGATAATTATCTCATAGGTTAATTTTTTTCCCAAAATGATTTTTGAAACATAATCAGTGAAAAAATCATTGATTTAGAGAATATTATATATCATGGTACCAGGATAAAAAGCTTTTAGCAGTTTAGCCTGGGGCCTATAAAGTCAGAAGTTTAAAGCATGAAAGAAAAGCATCCCAACATTTTGCAGTTGAAGTACTACTTTTATTGTTAGTTGTTAGTATCACTGGCATAGTTGTTGGCATGCATTTTTCACCAAGCACTGTGATTGCCTTTCAGAATATATGTACCAAGTTTTAATTGCCAATGGATGCAAGATTCCTAAAGAAGTGAATAAGAGTTTTTTTTTTTTTAAAAAAAATGTTAAACTTATTTTCATCAGCCCATTGCCAAATAATGTTTGAAAGTTCAGTGATTTTGTGATTTGTGCAAGTGAAAATTAAAGGCTCTGATGGACAGGTATCTTACTATGCAGACTGCCATAAGCCAATGCCCCAGGAGAAAGTCCTTCTCTGAATCCTTGGCCACCACAGCTTGCACTGCAAGATACACAAGAGCCTTAACCAGTCACAAACTGCAATTTCTAAAGACAAAGGAAAAGTGAAAATTACTATGGAACTCTTTGACTAAAATGAGAAAACATATTTTCAGCCAGAAGTGCCTTCTGGATAAGAAAAGAAAGGTTTTCCATGAAGTTGTCTGACTTTTTGGCCTTTTGTTTTTAAAACGAGAAGTTATGTCTCAAGAACACAATAATGTTTGGATATTTTTTGAGCTAAGGGTTGGTGAAAGGTTGCAACAAGAGACATTTTTGTCCTTCTGACAAAAGTTTGGGGGAAAATAATTTCGTCACAAAATAATAAAGGAATTCAAAACTACCTATGCAGCACTATAATTTCATCACATCCTGGTATGTTGTAAGGCATCATGAAACTACAGAAGAATCATTTGTTGGATAAAATAATATGGATAATCACCTGTGATGTTTTTTCAGTGTCTCATGGCTTCTTTCATAATGATTACCAATACAACAGGCTTAGTACTGATACGTGAAAAATCCTCTGCAAGGGCAGCAATGACAGTTTGATCACTCATTCAACTAACCCCTAAATATTCTCATGTAGACATATACATCAGGTATCCTGGTATATTTGAGAATATTTAACTTGATGGTCCTTATGAAAGAGGTCTGCATTGAGGAGTTTTAAAATAGTATTGACAGTTTGTCCATTTCAGAATTTTCTCCCAAACTTTTGATTGAAGTTGCCAAAATATGTCTTTAGTTCAATAACCACAAGAAGCGGTTCTGTAGAATTTTATTATGGTAAATGCCAAACAATTTTATAATGCATAAAACTGTGTGGATGGTACTCAGAATAAAATTCTGAGGGGTAGCCTTGGGGGTGAAAAGGTTAAATTGGATGAGATTTTAATTCCTAAACATCTCCCACTGAACAAACTGGAGCCAGACCAGGAGGCCATGCGGGGAGATCAGAAGGGGTGAAGCCCAAACTAGACCAGGCAATTTCATAAAGCAAAGTGGGATATTTGGAAATGTGAAAGGAAAGATTGCAAAAACAAACAGTGTTTAAATGTTAAAAATCTAAACTAAAAATAAAATCTGAGAATTTCCTCCCCTATTTTTCTGTTCTGTTTGTTTCTTATAATTTTCCGTTTAGTTACAAAAAATTAATATCAATGATTTTAAACTTTGAAATTCATGGGCTCTGCCATCTTAGATTTCTTCATGTCAGAGTTCCACTTATGGTCCTGCAAAAAGAAATATACTGTTTTCTGTGTTGTGGAACAAGATGTGATACTGTGCGAGGACAGAACCCATGAACTTCATCACTGAAAGTAGTTTATGGATGTAGTGAAACCAAAATTTTTTGACAGATTGCAATATCCAATAAGTGCAGATTTTCAATATTAATTTTGCAGGGTGACATATATAAAAGTTGCCAGGGTTTCCTTTAGTACTTCAATTAAATAGTATCCAATACATGCAATTTATGTTTTGTTTTAATTTTTTTTTGTTGAAGTTGGGGGTGTAACCACTGCTTCATCTTTGGTACAATGTGAAATCATTATACCCTCAATCATCAATGCATAACAATCTGCCTTTTTTTCACTTCAATGAGAAATGAGGTGTATGTTAGCTGTCTTGTTTTCATTACTCTGTAGGGATTGTACATGATTAGATATCACTCATTTTACCCCTGGCATTGTGACAAAGATTATGACTATCTATGTAATGATAATGACCGACAAATGATGGAATGGGTTAACGAATTCAAGTAAGTCATTTAGTTTCTGGTGTTTTTTTCTTAAAGTAAGTCCCAGTGTATAAGTTTAATAATTAATTTAAAGTAAGTTAAGTAATGTAAGTATATACCATGTATTTGCTGGTAGCACTTTCTGCATAATTGTTTTCTTGCAATAAGGAGCATTGAACCATGTGAACTGCTGAATGAATTCCATCAAAGCAAATAGTTACTTTTGTGAAAACAATTGGACTGTTTATGCTAGGCAAAATAGGATAATGTAAGGTATACCTCAGGAAAGACCCAGAATGCTCATGTACAAGATACAAAACCTATGTTTGTGTCTATGCACAATCCATTATATTGAAAGTGACTTGTATAACTGGGTAAGTTTTTGGCCATTATGTTGCCTGTAAGCCTTCTCTTAATTCTCTTGCATAAATGGCCTGTTTTATTGTTGACTGCTAATTTTTTTGATACACAGTGTGATTTTAACTGTCCTCTATTTGTTTTGCAGTCAATTTGACTTGTATTCCAAAGCTGACACCCTTCCAGATGTTGAGAAGATCAAGCCATACTACCAAAGCCTCATTGACAAGTACTGTCCTGGTGTGCTGAAATGGTAGCATTTTTGATACTATTTGAAGGATTTGCATCCCTCCAAAGTCGTTTCACAAAAACCTCAGAGTTTATTTGAGTATTATGAATGTTACACTGTAAATATATTTTTTGTCCAGATAAGATTTTTTCTAGTAATGTACTGTAGTTATTTAGTAGATGTATAAGGAAAGTATGTATGGTGTAACCATATAATAGTATTTAATTTTTTTCTTGTATTTACTGTTGATATTGCAATAGGTGATTGTATAATAAAATTCAAGTAAAATTACAGTTTGTGCAGCAGTGTTCTCAGCATGTCACATTTAGTTAATAGCTGTTTAGATCATTTATCCATGCATATTAACTATCATGTTGTAATCATCTGACACAAGGTTAGGAGAATGGTGTAAGAATGACAATTCCTCTGACTTGGTATTAGGATATTAAAAAATGATGGAAATGTTTTGCTTGATCTGGTTCCATTTGATGTTTTTCAGTTTTCATTCTAATAA